>KZ807592.1:179932-193935 GCA_000696205.2 Oncopeltus fasciatus
TATATATATAATTTTTTTTTTTGTACTTTTTGAAGAACAAAGACCAAGTATCTGAAGTGTTTGAAGAATATTGCAATCTGGTGGAGAATCAAGTTGGTCAAAAACTCAAGTGTCAACTCTAGCAATGGTAAAGAATATATTAATAATAAATTCTCCAATATTCTCAAAGCTAGAAGTATCCGGCACCAGATAACAGTTCCATATACATTCATAAACATGAAAATCACGAAAAAAAAAAGAAAAAGAAAAAAAGCTTGTTGTTTGCTTCAAGATTCTTCTGATCTTGTTTAGACATATTGGGCAGGAATTACACCAAGAGCAATGTATTTGCACAACAGAAGTCCATATAAACCTCTTAGTGATGTGACACCTTATGAAGGCTTCATACCAGGAGTTTAACCAGTTTAAATGCTTGACCAGGCTGGTTTAAGAGGAAGCCTACTCTCCGCCATCTGAGAGTGGTTGGCTGTGAAGCGACGACACATCTATAAAAAAAAAAAAAAAAAAAAAAAAAACAACAACAAAAGATCCTGTTTTCTCAGAAAATTGATATTTGTAGGATATTGCAATGATACAAAAGGCTATAGGCTAATAGCCAACCATTACCAGAAAGATCACTGTAAGTAGGGGGATATAGTTTTTCTTGAAGAAAAGATGCTATGAGAAATATTGAATGTCCCTGAATATGTCAATAATGAGATAACCGATCATAAACTTCAAAAGGAATGAAGGCACCAGAATTGTTGAACCAAAATATGAGGATTTTTTTTATTTACTAACAAATGAATTGAATGAATTGGGCAATAAAGAGTTTAATAGAGTTTAATAAATAGTTTATTAGGGAAAGAAGGTTCATCAAGAATGAAACTGCATGATCGTTCTTTAAAAGCTTTATGGTCTGAAACAATCGCTCCAATACTGGAACCATCATTTTATAAATATTTTAAGGATGTGTGACTTAATTGTTAGTGATTCAGATCCATATTTGTTTGTTTCAAAAGATAAAAGTTTGTTCCTTTTGCTGCATGTGGATGACATATTAGTTATTTATAAGAATTATCAAGATGTTTACAAGCTATTTAAAGTCCTTGAATTAGAGTTTCGGTTAAAAGTAAGAAATGGATATTTTCTTTGACTAGAACTCGAATGGCTGAAGGATAGCTCCATTTTATTTCATAAACTTTAAATCTAGTATCCATCCCATTAGATAGTGGTATACTTTAGAATGAGACACCAATTGAAGAATTTGATAACCACTTTCTCTATCATGAAGCAATTGGTAGTTTGCTCTTCTTAGCAGTTGTAACAAGACACATTTGGCCTTTGCAGTCAACTTGTTATTTGTCCAGAACTCTGAAAAAGCTTCTTCTTCTTTCTCTTCCTCCTTTCAGCATGGAGGTGCCTCTGTCTAGGCGAACCAAGCCTCCCAATTCCGAGCCAGCATACTCATGGCATTCCACTTTTTTCCTCCCTTCTTTCCTATCGTACATGTTCTGCCGAGAGATGGAGTGGAGGTCTGGTGTGTCTGTCATGAAACCAAACCTCATTCCTCTCGAATTGAATGTTCAGAAATCACTCTCAAACATGCTAATATGGCTGTTGCCTTGAAGAAGCATTGGCTTATAATCAAAGGGATTTTAGATACCTTAAGGGAACCTACTAATGTGGAATCCAGTATCTGATAATCAGTATGGAATATGTGTGTGTGTGTGTGTGTGTGTGTGTGTGTGTGTGTGTGTGTGCATAAAAAATAAGAACAGAAAAATTCTGTGGAGGCACCATCACATGTGGAAGCAGGAAGCGACAGAGCATAGCCCTATTAACCACCAAGGCGGAATTATTTCTGTGAGTGAAGCATGTAAGGACTTTCAATTAATGAATAAAGTAGGTACCACAACAGAAACTGCAGAGATAAAAATAGACAATTAATGTCCAATGTGATTAATTAAAAATCCAGAATTTCATTATAAAACTAAATATATAGGTGTGTGTTACAAGAGCTATGTGACAAGTGAAAGACAATTAGCAGACATATTTACCAAAGTTTTATTAAAAATCAGATTTATGAATCCCTGTAAGAAAATGGGTGTGATAAAACTTCACCTAGGGAAAGTGTAGGAGTGAGTTCAAGTTTTATCATATTTGTTGTGTATAATAATATTTATATTCTTATGTTCTCTCTTTGTATCTATTGATAAATATATATATGTGTGTGTGTGTGTGTGTGTGTGTGTGTGTGTGTGTGTGTGTGTGTGTGTGTGTGTGTGTGTGTGTGCATGTACCAGTTAGTTGTTGATTAGGCCACGGTATGTGATAATTACCCAAGTTAAATTCATTAAAAGTACTTTATGCTAAATAGTTTTCTCAGTGTTGCAACAAATAACCCAACAAAAACTTTTTATTTGCCTTGATTGAGCTTTAGTTTAAAATTAATTCAATAGCATAAAAATACAATTTTTTAAAATATTTACAGTTTCAAAATAGTTCCTGAGTTTAGCATTGTAAACTTTAAATTAAATATACAATTCTAACTTCATAAGAATTTTTTATATATTTACTCTAAAATGTTTTAGACACATTTTATTATCATAGTTGGCCTCTTGAAATGTTGAAAAGGCCCCAATACTGATCATATAACAAATAGAATAGACTATAGGAAACCTATAGATTTACAATTCTTCAGATTCTGTAGATCATGCTAGATTATACTTTATAGTTGAGATAAATGATTTCCCAGGTATTTATATTAATTTAAACAACATTAATCTTTCAGATCAACAAATTGGTTTGATGTTAAACAGAGATTTACAAGTAGCTTACAAAAACTTCGCCCAGAATTTATTAACAGCTTGTGGCAACAATCCAAAATTGGCAGACATACCTATTCAAGTAAGTTTGACATATCATTCATACATCCATATTTTCGATATTATTTATTGATTGATAATAAAAAATTATTCAAAATACTTATGAGCTTAACTTTTAATTTTATTTTAGTTCAAGGAACCAATTTATGGTAGTAATGAACCAAGTTTTACTGACTTTGTTGCTCCTGGTGTCATATTGACGTAAGTTAGTAATGTACTTTGAAGCATATTTTTAAATGATTTTTCATGTAAATCTCACATAAAATGTTTTGTAGGATTGTGTTTTTCTTGGCAGTAGCACTTACTTCTTCAGCTCTGATCATTGAGAGGATGGAAGGCCTTCTTGACAGGAGCTGGGTGGCAGGTAATTTTTTTTTTACAAACCTTTTTACATTATAATGCTGTGTTAAAATCATTGAATGCCTTATCACCATTTTTCAATTGAAAAGTTCATACTGTTAAACTATATTACATTATATATATATGATAATTAGCTTGCCTAATAAGTTCTTAGGCAAGACAATCAGCAAGGATCAGCAGACCAAAGCAGATTCCTCTCCAATACTTCTAGGCAGTATACATATTTCCTAGACACTAGATAAGGATAGGCACTAGGCTTTCCACAAAGAGGAAAGCATAATAGCATTAAATCAGCTATTGCTAAGAGAGAACTATATATGTACTGGCTCAAAAAAAAAAAAAAAAATTGGTGAAATTTATTTACTATAAACTCTTTGGTATTTTCAGTACTAATCCACATGTTCTTGTGTAGTGATGTGGAATTCCATCCAACCTGATCTAAGCTTATAAATAGGAATATCAAGTTTTGCTTTGTTGATCTTTCCAATTCTATCCTCAATGTGCCTTTTTTTTAAATTTAGATTTAGTAGAAGTATTAGATATGCCAGAGGTCTCTACCTAAGAACTTTTGGGCAGTGCAAAGTATATGCACAGCATAATGATAATATGTCTTTCTTTGTTTATAGGTGTTCTCCCTCATGAAATCCTGTTTTCTCACGTTATATGCCAATTTGTGGTGATGTGTGGTCAGACAGCCTTAGTCCTCATCTTCATGATACTAGTCTTTGGAGTTGAATGTAAAGGAGATATTTTCCTTGTTATCTTCCTCACCATTCTACAAGGTCTCTGTGGAATGTGCTTTGGTGAGTACCATCGAAATACAATTTAAGTGTAAAGCAATTTATAAAATATGCAGATACTGTAGATATATAAATAATACATTTTCTGAAGACATCATTCACTTCTTACAGGTTTTGTGATATCAGCTGTTTGTGAGCTGGAAAGAAATGCTATCCAACTAGCTCTGGGAAGCTTTTACCCAACATTACTTCTTAGTGGTAATTAACTTACTTTATTTATTTAATTTCAAAATAACTTTTTCTTTCATTATTTTAAATTTATAATAAGTGTGTGACTGTTGAATTTTATTTTCCAAACAACTGCAAACAATTTTTTCAAATTATGAATAGATAGATAGATTCTGATAGATGATGTAATATTAGTTAAAAACTTTCACTGAGAGATCTATATTTGCTTTATTGATTGAATAATTGATTAGAGATGAAATGAGAATACCTATTCTTCTTCAGAGCTGATTACTTGGCCGTTGCCTCTTAAAATTATCAAGTTCAATGTTTTCACTTGCATCTTCAATCTTTATATGACATTGTTCATATAAAGATTGAAGATCATTCCACTAGCATAGATACGCTCTAAGGTTACCTGTTTCGTGAATAAAAATGAAAAGTGGAAAATCCAGAATCAAATTGGTTAGCCTTATATCATGAACATGCCGCGTTCAAGGAGACTCAAGTGTTTGGGCCACACATAAAATATGTTTGGTGGTAGATTTCTTTATAATGGCATTTATGAAACTCCTGCTACAGAAGACAAAGAGAAGACCCAGAAAATTCTTGCTAAAAGAAGTGGAAAAACTAATCAAGACTCAGAAATTATTGATGGAGAAAGATTGTGTATAGCAGATAAAATTGTAAGTGTGTTGTTAAGAAGGAACTGGCTTTTTAACAGACTACAACACAAGGGTGGAAAGGCCTCAGCAGTGCCAGATTATTCTTGCCTCAGAGGTAGTGAAAATTAGAATGTAGGTTATATATTTTATCTATTTGTATTTGGAAGAAAAATTAAGTCGAGTGTACTGCAAATCCCCATAAGAAAAATTAAGCAATCCAAAAATTGAATAGATTTTCTCACCAAATAAGAGAGGTTGTTAAATAGCACTTTGGTATCATGTTCTACAGTCGCTGAAACAGATGGAACCAATGTGTCATTGGTAGTTGCCAACCAATGAGGTTGCCATCTTGAAATTTCCAATGAAACTTCTATTCCTCCTTCACAACTTCAATAATGTGATACCTCTGACAAATTTCATAGCTGTAAGGAATGACAAATACCATGACTCAACAATTTTGAATATAAGGAGAAAAAACAAAAAATATATAGTTTGAAATGTCTAATCAATATTTATTAAATAAGGGCATACAAACATGTAGAGAGTGCATAACAATCTATATTCCAATGAACAGGCCTCCTTTCTTCATATATTAAAAAAAAAACTTATTAAAATAAATGTAATGTTATATTATTTAGCTATTTATAACTTTAAATTTTATTATAACCCTTTATGTTATAATATATTAATGCAAACAATACTGACAAACCTTAGTAGTATACAACAAAAAATAGTATTATCATTCTACAATGTACTAACTGTGTTATATAATATAACAGAAATATCAATGTACTTTCACACATAACAAAGAATCTCAATTGTTAATATATAGTAATGAACAGTATAAAATAAAAATATTCAGGGCATGGTGTAAAAATAATGTATACAGATTTTTTTTTGTAACACAAAAAGTTTTATTATAAATAGAAGTTAGCAAATACTAGTAAAAAAGTAAATCTTGTTTATATTGGGTGTGTTTTGTGTTGCAGGGGTGATCTGGCCAGTGGAAGGGATGCCAATTGTTCTGCGGTACATCTCAGCCTGTCTCCCCCTTACTATGGCAACTACATCACTGCGGTCAATGCTTACCCGTGGCTGGACCATTGTTGAACCAGATGTATATCTTGGCTTCATCTCCACTATCATTTGGATTGTTGCCTTCCTTACGATATCCCTTCTTGTACTGAAATTCAAGAGAGGGTAAATACTAGTCTAAAACTTCTAGTGCTATATGAGAGAGAAAAAAAAATTATAAACAAAAGTCTCAAAATAACAAGCCATAGTCTCTCAATAATTTACATGTTCTCTCTTATTTTCTCTCTATTTGTACTTTTTTAAATTCTCCTTTTAATTTAGAGAGAGCAATGTCTCCTCACTCGTTTTTGTACATATTGTAAAGTGTCATAACTTGTTGGGTCGGGGAGTTATTTATTTCTTAGAGGAAATTTTTACCTCATATTTTATTAGAAAATTATTTTCTTTATTTAACATGACTTACTCTCAGCCGTTGTCAAAACAAACCCCTGCAAAATTACCATTTACATTAATACATAACATAAGTCATTCATGGAATATCCACAATGAATATATAACTTGCAAATTAAATAGACATCAATCAGGAATATGAACTTCTTTGCTGAGAAATATCTTCTCACAAATTTACTTTTGTTTCAACATCATTACGTTACATTTTTGAAACACACTTTGTGATCTGAAAGTTATCATTTGTTGCCTAAACAAAAATTTCCTCTTGCCATCAATGCTGAGAAATAATTTTAAGTTCACAGGATGAGGCAACTCTTGCTTATGACAATTTTTTGTAATATTTTTAACTCTTTGACCTGTCAATTTTAGTTTCTTCTTAGCTCAAGGTTTAAATCAAAGTTTTTATAATGAGCTGAGTAAAATAATGTGATGTACACATTTGTCAGTTGTGTTTAATTTTGTATCTATTAATTATAAATAAATAAAATGTATCATAGTATAGATACTTTTAGTTTTATATAAGTATTTCCTTTGGCTGGGCAGTTGCAACTTAGTTGTGAATCATCTATTATTTTTCTAATTAACCAGACTTATTCTATTATACATTTTTGTTTTCAAAAGTAGAAGTAGATGAAATTAAAGATGAGCAAATTACAGTAATATAGCTTTGTTCGCAATGCCATTCATTGCCTTACTAAGCTAAGTTTACAGAACTCATTACCAATTTAATCACTGGTTGAAAAATAAAAAATTTTGTATTATTAGATGATTTTAGTTGGGGTTCAGTTAAGGTAGAACCCCAACTTCTACCTTGACCTAACCCAAACTAAAATCATCTAATAATAATACCTACAGTCAAAAAACTCTCCATTTGAACAAATTTTGTATTATTCAGTCAAGTTCTTTTTGTTTATATTATGTTTTAAAATAATAAAAACATTATTAAAGCATGCACTAATAGATATTAAAAGATTTATAAAATATTTCTTACAAAAAATCCAACCTTCTTAACAAATATACAGACAAACTTAGTAAAATAAACATTGTTTTTAATTTCTGTTTTCACTATAAGACTTCACTTTAATGTATTTTTCTATTAAATTTAGCCTTATCTTAAAGTGATTGTTTAGTCAAGGAAAAGTATTCAGGAAATCTGTGCAAAGATTTTTTTATATTGTGATAGCAGAGTAGGGGAGAGGTAGTAAGAAGTTGCTCGATCTTATTGGAACTGTTTTGAGAACATGGAATAATTGCTCATTTTATTTTTATGTTACAAGTTTAATCTCTAGTTAGAATTATGATCCATTTTCTCACTGCAGTTCATTAGCTAAGTGGTTGTTGTTATTGCATCAGCACAAGCTAAATAAATAATACCATGATATAAGTACCTTAATATGAGAAATGAAAAATTAATGTGTTTTTCTTAAATGTATTTGTTAAAGAAATAAATTCCTTAGTTACAATTTTTTTCCTTAACTCCCCTGGTTCAATCAAATTTATTAATATCATTTTTCTTTTTTTTTAACTGAGAGTTAAATTGAGTAGGAGAAATATAATATACTGGGAGAGAACTACCTTTTTATTAATGAGGTTAGTTCCTTACAGGACAGTTTTTTTTTTCTTGTTAGACAGCTTTTATTGTTTTCTTCCGAAGCTGAGGAAATACAAGTTATCCTAATTCTCTCAAAACTAACAGTATTACCTGACTGGTAATAAAACAATTTTTTTCAAGAAAATTTGCTATGTTCTCAAGATGTCATACTGCTTCTCTTAGGAATTAAAACTATATTTAGCATAAAGAGGTTAACAAGTCAACATTAACATCTCAAAAGAGTAATTATGAAAATCTTTCTCTTATTTTTCCTTTTTTATGGAAAATAAAAATGTGGCACACTTTAGCTGTAAAATTGTAGGTAGAGTGGGACAGAGTTGAAAATAAATTAATGACTAAAAATAAACATTTACTCCGAACTAATCTTTTAAATTTTAACCTTTACAATTTAGAAAAAATTAAGTTTATAATTATTTAATTTGCTGATTGGAACAATTAAATCAAACCAAAAAT
Source organism: Oncopeltus fasciatus (assembly GCA_000696205.2). Taxonomy (NCBI): domain Eukaryota; kingdom Metazoa; phylum Arthropoda; class Insecta; order Hemiptera; family Lygaeidae; genus Oncopeltus; species Oncopeltus fasciatus. The sequence goes on from KZ807592.1 coordinate 188,340, forward strand.
AACAAAGTTCTCAAGAAAATCAAACAACTAAAGAAATTAATTTCTTCAGTAAGTTCATTATTCTCAATTAACTTAAGATCCAATATTTTGAAGGATAGTAGCTATAGGAGATTAAGTTGATTTTGTTTTTTCTGGCATTGTAAACTAAACTATGAGACTATTAGTTAGGTAAAATTATTATAGTTTATATATTTTTTTTTTTTTTTTGGTAATCAGTTCAAAAATTAAAGTCCCAGGAATAATTTGATATTGTCATAGCAGTGAGAAATGAAGGCTTGTTTAGGATGAATGTGATTTCGACAATTGATCCTGAAACTAAATCCTATATTTTACTGTTGGCATTTTATTACAGTAGAATTGTAGAAAATTTCTGCTCTAAAGATAATATATTGCTTCTTTAGCTCACTCCATCTCATAATATTCTGTGTGATATTACACAAAACATTTCTTACTCTGAACAAAATCTGTTAGAATTATTAACATGTTTCTATAAATTGAACTATTTTAGGGTTTTATTTTACTTTGCTCATTTATTTGCATTCTAAATTGTCTATTTTGAACCAGAAGTGTCTCATTTATTAATAGAGAAACTGATGTATTTATGATTAACTTTGAAAAACTCTAAAATTTAGTAGTTGAATCACACATACATCAGTTTTTTAGTAGTTGCTACCATTGTCTCCTAAAATATTTTATTATTATCCTCAAATGTTTTCAGCTTTCCAAGATTCAATTTCTATCCAATGTTAGAGCAAATATCTGATCTCATTAGAGTTAAGATATGCAATCAAAGATTAATCCATAAACTGGTATTACAGGATGGATTATAAATTTCAAGGCACTTGTTAAAATGATTTTAAAACCCATGAAAAAGCAATATTTTGCACAGATTTGACAGACCATACGAAAAGCAGTTTAATTATAATATGAAACCATTAAGTATACCAAGGAAAAAACTATGGTCCTTAACTTTGGTCATATAGCAAACCAACTGAATAAATAAATAAAAAGGAAATATAAGTTTTCACTTGCACATCAATTCTTTATCTGAATACATGCCAATAATGGCTTCTAAAAAAATGTAAAAAAAAAAAAAAAAAAAAAGTTAGTTAGGATATTNAAGGAAAAAACTATGGTCCTTAACTTTGGTCATATAGCAAACCAACTGAATAAATAAATAAAAAGGAAATATAAGTTTTCACTTGCACATCAATTCTTTATCTGAATACATGCCAATAATGGCTTCTAAAAAAATGTAAAAAAAAAAAAAAAAAAGAAGTCTGCTAGGAGCTCTTATAGCAAGTTTTATTTGATTTGTTAGAGCCATTTTTGCAGAAGTCTCTGTGAAAGATATTTTTCAGTTATTGCACAGCTTCGATTGTGCACAGGAAACTGATTTCACAATGGAGCATTCTGGGCTGCTACTCTACAAACCCTCAGATGATGAATGAGTAAAATATTTAGTGGACAGACGCATATGAAATCATTTTCAAAATGTATGTTTTTTATAAGTGGTAAGGGGCTTTAAAGCATATAAAAATCTTGAAAACTTTATTTCAGTTATTTATCAATTACCTATACTTTTCATCCCTTTGGAATGAGGTATAGTATTTATTTTTTATGAATTCTGCCATGTCCTATTTCCCTATAAAGGAACTGCCAGAATAAAGAACTCTAAGTAGTGATAAAAAGTATAGTAAAAAGTAGACAGCAGTCCACCACTTGGAAGAGTATAATGCCTATAAGATTATTTGTTATTCTGTAGCAAAATAAGCGAAACTCTTCTAATGATGACTTTTTAAATTAATCTTATTTATAGATTAATAAAAAAATTTATATACTCATAAGCAATTAAAATAAATACAATATGTAAAATGATTAATTTCATAATCTTAGTTAGTTGCAAAAGGGGTATCAGAAAAACTTGATTTATCATTGAGATAATCTCAATGTTTAATTACAATCTGAAAAATTTAATAAACTTTAAATTCATTCAAATTAGTTTGAATTTTTTTTCAATATTAATGTTGATTTAACTCCTGGGTTATAGAAAATATAATTTGAGAAATTCTAATTTGCTCAAGGTAAGTGTTTAAAATGAATTTTTAAAATTAGCTATTTCCAAAATTTTTTTCTGTAACAGTAAATAAGAATTTATGGTGACTTATTAATAAAGGTTATTTTATTTTAAAAGGTATGTATCTTGATGGTAAAATAAATAAGCTTATTAATGAAAGAAAGAAATTTACTAATTGACATAAATCACACAATTACACTGAACAACAAAGTTTTTGTTTCGGGGTGGAAATTAGCTGATTTTAATATATTTCCACGTGTTAAAACCGAAAATGACCATAAAAATTATATATTTGCTCTTGTTTTCAAGATATAGTATCATTCTATTATATATATATTGAGTTTTCAACAAATGAAATATTTCATCACCAACAGTTGGTACACATGTTTGTTTACATAACACCCCTCTCATCAGCTGTTCATAAGTAGTAAACATAACCTTTGCGAGTTTGTCAATTGTACGCACGTGGTTGCTATTGAAATTATCGTGTGAAGTTGATTTTTAAATTAATTTAAGTGCTGATCTGAAATGCCTCGAAAGTGTGTGAATTCTGTCGATAGCTTTTGCTATATATGTGGTGAAATAACATTTAAGGCTCAGAAACGTAAAATGTCACCTATCATTAAGACTGCCTATGAACATTATTTTGGTGTAAAAGTTGGGGACCAAGATAAATCATGGGCTCCTCATATATGTTGTAATTCTTGTTCCGTCATATTGCGAGAGTGGCTGAAAAATAACAAGCGGGCAATGGCTTTTGCAGTACCTATGGTTTGGCGTGAGCCTACCAATCATACAGACGACTGTTATTTCTGCTTAACTCCTCCCATTAAGCAAGGTTTATCTATGAAGAAAAGAGGAACGGTGAAATACCCTAATCTCCCATCTGCTCTTCGGCCTGTACCACACTCAGACAATTTGCCAGTCCCTTCTCCACCCCAAAACTATGAAATTTTAGAGGAAAGTGATGAAGTCTGTTTACAAGAAGCAACCCATCCTTCTACATCCTATGACCCTGATTTTGATGTAAGCGATAGGTCTAGTGATCCGCACAGAATTAGTCAAGCAGAGTTGAGTGACCTTATAAGAGATCTTGGCTTGTCTAAGGAAAAGGCTGAGCTGTTAGGGTCAAGACTACAACAGTGGAATCTTCTAAAACATGATGTGAAAATATCTCAGTACAGACAGCTCAGTACAGGATGCTCCAGAAGTGTTTTATAAAAGACAAGCTAAACGACAGCGATCTTACAATACATCGGATTGACTTAATTGAAATTTGGTGGTACAAACCTCTTTTATTTGTCAAAACACTAAGAATAATGTTTTTTTTTATCAATTTTGTACTTAAAATATTCTAAAAGAAACATAACAATATTGTTTTTTGTACTTTCACTTTTCACGTATAGTATAACTACTCTTTAAGATTAAGTGCTGTATATCTCAAAAACCAGAGCTAATAAAAATTTTTCAATGTTATTTTCGTTTTTATCACCCCAAAATTAGTAGAAATAGACTAATTTAGTGTAGGAAACATTCAAAAAATATTTTTTTGATGTGCAGTGTTATTAGTTGAATATCTTAAATGACTATTTTCATTGTGTTCTTTACCATAGGCGATCATTTACTAGACTCCCCTAAGGGTTACTAAAAATCCTGTGCTAAGCCAAATATTCATCAAAGTATGAGAATCCAATATAAGTTTTATGGAATAATTTCATTATGGCTCTGTAAAGGATCTATTAGTAGACTTATTAGTCTGCATCTTACAGTCAACAGTCCATCCTCTGTATTTTTTGGCAGTGAGGTTGAGGTCAGTTTAGTAGTCCCCTGACATATTTTGTAGCTACTTTCTCTGTCTAATCATTGAATGTGCCATGAAAAATACCTAATACACCACATTAAGGCACCAACATGAATACATAACTCTCCTTACTATGGATAAAAAAGGTCCGTCATCTAAGAGCTCCTAAACCTTGAAGATTACCAATATTTGATTTCGGATAGACATAAATGAGAGTAAATGACAAAATTAAATTGAATTAAAACCAAATAGACAATAAATTTAAAAGGTATGACCACTAGGCTTTGCTCAACTGGCCAGTGTATAACCATCTTAGTTACATTCCTAAATTTCTTCATTAACAAGAAATTTAAGATTTTCTTGGTAAAATTTGTGTAAACAATATAAAAGATTAGATAATTACATTTTACACCCACTCTGTCCAATAAATTATTTTGCAGCCAAATAACAAAGATGATATTACAATTACGATTTTGGTCTCCCTGTAAACCCTACCTTTCACATTTCCCATTTCAACCCCAAATCTGAATAATAAAAAAATCATTAATACCAAATTTTAATTTCTAAAATATTAGATTTAGATATATTATTATAGTTTCTAAATTTTAAAATGTCTGTTTGCTAGGGTGGCGTGTATACAAAAGATGCTGATACTTATGAAATCACTTTTGATTCAAATATAGCAATTCAAATTTATTTGAAATCTATTATCAGTTGAACCATCCTTCTACAAGTCAGTCCCAAGCATGTCTGCTGTCACAGCTGCCTTCATTCTCCTTCCCCACAATACAACTGACTGCCTACATCTGCACTTTTCCGCTACATAAATCTAGCCATCTTTGAAACATTGTCTTTCACTCTCTGATATTCTGCCAGTCATTATGCCAATTTAGCTATTTATAAAAAAGTTATTATTAAAAGAGCTGAATTAGTGTTCATTATAATTAACTAGCACTTCCGAACAGGGACCTGCGGAAGTTCTTCTAGTATGCCTATTTGACTTACATCAGGTGCAAATTTATTCTATTTGCCAAAGAACTTTAAATTTTTATCCTTAACTTTTGGGAACTTATAAATTTGTTCATCATCGAGATCAATTTCTCGAATCCAAAGACTAAATTTTTGGCTTTCCAAATCTTCAAGCTCATCTTCAACTGGCGAAAACCTAGAGGAACTCCAAGATCAACTTCCTGTGAGTACACACATTTGTATAATCTAATACCTAATTATTTAGAAACAATTTAAGATTATGTTATAGTTTTAGTAGTTAAACAATCACAATCTTCACTATCTCCTCATAATTTCCCAAACAGGAGTTTGAGTTTTCACAGCTGTAAGGAAGCATGTATTCTCTGAAGATCTGGTATAAACTTTCTTACATATAAAGTCAAATTATATTTCACTGTAACCATCTTTAACATAACAGCTAGAAGTACTGTGGCATACGGGAAAGGTAAATACTTATATAGAAATCATGTATCATATTTTGAACAGATCCCCCTTTCCTCTCCTTCATTTGAAACTATTTTTCTTCTATGATATCCAGTTATAGAAGATTATAATGTATTGCAGCACATGTCTACCCATCTTTGGTATTGAGATATAATGAGTTTCTAACAGGTGAATGAGAACTCACCAGTAATTATTATTGTAAAAATGTTTCTGAAGTATTAAACATTTATTAATAATTTTATAAATTTTCCTTAGATTAGGAAGTT
>KZ807592.1:194127-205049 GCA_000696205.2 Oncopeltus fasciatus
TTACATTGTAAGCCATCTTCAGGGCTGTAGAAATACAATGTCATGAGAATACAATAATAATTGAAATTAATATAATAGAGAATTGCAATAATATAATGTGATATCAAGAGTATGAATGTAGAAAGCTATGTAAGAAAATTTAAAAGATTTTGAAAAATAACCAATTTGAAATTGAACAACCAATGAACCAATTTGAATGCAAACAAACAGCTTATTGACAAGAAAAAAGATAATTGAAATAACATTAAAGCAGTAATTAGCCACACCTACCTATCTTGATGAGAGATGAACTCCTGTCCCTAAGTTCACATTTCCATGAGTAAAATATAAATTTTACTTCTGCACAATGTAAGAGGTAAAAGGGTGGGGGGAGAAGATACAAGGCAGTAGGTACAAAGGGAAAGCGGCCTGTTGCAAGAGAGGGCAATAAAAAGGACAAAGGAAAAAAGGAAGGGTATTATTGGGAATAAGTGACTTTGGAACTGGGAAAAATGTTTGACAGGTTTATTGAGAAGCAGGGCTGATGGTTTTTAGAATGTTGAAAATGTTAGAAGGAAGAGAACGGAGAACGAGGTCATTATTTTGGGGGAGGGGAATAGTTGGAGAAGTGGAAATAAAAAATTCCTTAACAAGTTTTTTAATGGTGTGAGTAGGAAAACCATTGGACAGGAGGATGTCAGTAACACATTTAATATTTTTTCTGTGGAAAATCTTGTCAGAGAGTGTGAGTGATCTGTAGATGAGGTTTTTGGCCACATTAATTTTTTTTTATGATGAGGGTGAGATGAGTTAAAATTCAGGAGACGACCTGAGTATGTGTGCTTGGTATACCAGTCAGTGGAGATGGAGCCGTTTTTTTTTAAATTTGTGTTTTTTGGATCTACCTTGACCGAATCCCAACTAAAATCATCTAAGAATAATATCTACGGTCAACAAACTCTCCTTTTGAACATACAACATAACTTGGGGTGTTCTTACTATGTCTAACTCTACACTTAGACCTCTAACCAGACTGCAGGCACGCAACAGGACCTCATAGATCTTACCTGCAGACTCACCGCCACTTGTCACCAACATAACTTCACCAACTAAATGTACATCGGATACTACCAGCCAGGCAGACATCAACACACCACAAAAGGTAGATGGTTTTTTTTTTTTTTTCGTTCCTTTAAAACCAAATACCCCTCACTGATTCAACCTCTTAACAAAATAATAGTATTGCATAAGACATTAGCCTCCAACAAGCAACAACTAATATTTTTGTTAAAATGTAGGGCACAAAAAGTTTTCCCTAAGTTCATTACTAACTCTTGTAAAAATATCACCACACCATTTCAAAAACATAATGAACTGTTTAATACTAAATATAAATTTCAAAAATCTATCCTTAGAAATTCCACATTTCTGGAAAAATAGCCAAAATCAAGAACCTTAATATTACAGTCAATAATTTCAAGTCCACTCTTTGTAAGGATATCAACGTTGAAGATGTTACAATAATAACTCAAATCCTCACTGGCATTTTACAACAAACAAATACCAAAAAAATGACTCAAATGTTAAGAAAATTCGAAAATGCCAAAATTCTCAACGACAAAGTCACTATATATCCAACTAGTGACCCCAATTGGGTCCATAACATCTCCTCCGTAGATATCCCCCTTCCTGTTCAGAAAATATTATCTCTAGGTCCTAATTTCTCAGTTCCTCCTCAAGATTCTAAATCAAATATTCCGAAATTAATTTTTGATTTAGAATCCATTTATAGAGACTCCTGTCAATCTGTTAGTGAAGACGAGAGAGAATTGTCACGTTTTAGAGTAAGTAACATTATCACCAACCACCTACATTCCTTCAAACCTGAAGACTCCCTCCTCTCATTCGAATTCTTCTCAGATCTCAAAGCGACCCGGAAATTTCAAAAAAACCTTAACAACGATATCATTATTACTAGAGCCGATAAAGGAAATAAAACGGTCATTATGGACAGAAATGAGTATAATAACATGCATAAAATGCTCAATTTACTTATAGACAAAACCACATACACACCCACCCACAACAACAAAGACCCCACACCAGCACTCATTAAAAAGTTCAATAACCAGATTTCAAAACTACGTGACGAAACACACATAGACAAATATAAATATTACAATCTGATTGCTTATAATTCTCTAGCACCTAGATGTTACGGCCTTCCCAAAATACACAAACCAGATAATCCCCTTCGCCCCATTGTCTTCAATATTAAGCCTCCGGCATCTAAGCTCAGCAAATTTCTCCTTCCATCCTTACAAATTCTGAGCCAGGAACCACTTTTAGATTTCTACACATTCATTCCCTTTCTTCTTTATATAACTTTTCGTATTAATTAAAAGAATGAGATTGAATTCGGTTGAAAATGCTTTAAAATCCGTGAGGAGTGCGCTAGTAATCACATGTAGATTTCAACACATTCAGTCCTTTTCTTTAGATCACTTTGTGTATCAATTCAAAAAATGAGATTGAGATTGGTTGAAAAAGTTTTAAAATCCATAAGGAGTGTGCCAGGAACCCCATTTAGATTTCTACACATTCAGTCCATTTCATTAGAACCCTTTGTGTATTAATTCAAACAATGTGATTGAGGTTGGTTGAAAAGGGTAAAAAATAAGTAAGGAGTGCGCTAGGAACCACATTTAGATTTCTACACGTTCAGTCATTTTCATTAGAACACTTTGTGTATTAATTCACAGAATGAGATTGAGGATTGTTAAAAATGTTTTAAAAACCGTAAGGAGTGCGCTAGGAACAACATTAAGATTACTACACATTCATTCCCTTTCTTATCAGTAAGGAGTGCGCTAGGAACCACATTTAGATTTCTACACATTCATTCCCTTTCTTTAGATCAATTTGTGTATAACATTAAAGAATGAGATTGAGGTTTGTTGAAAAAGTTTTAAAATCCGTGAGGAGTGCGCTAGGAACCACATTAAGATTTCTACACATTCAGTCCTTTTCTTTGATCACTTTGTGTATTAAATTAAAGAATGACATTGAGGATTATTGAAAAAGTTTCAAAATCAGACAGAAGTGCGCCAGAACCACTTTTAGATTTCTACACATTCATTCGCCTTCTTAAGATCACTTTGTTTATTAAGTCAATAAATGAGATTGAGATTTGTTGAAAAAGGTTTAAAAGTAGAATGAAGATCGCTAGGAACCACATTTAGATTTCTAGACATTCATTCCCTTTCTTTAGATCACTTTGTGTATTAATTCAAACAATGAGATTGAGGTTTGTTGGAAAAGTTTTAAAATCAGAATGAAGTTCGCCAGGAACCACATATAGATTTCTACACATTCATTCCCTTTCTTAAGATCACTTTGTGTATCATTTCAAAAAATGAGATTGTGGTTGGTTTAAAAATTTTTAAAATCCATGAGGAGTGTGCCAGGAACCCCATTTAGATTTCTACACATTCAGTCCGTTTCATTAGATATCTTTGTGTATTAATTCAATGCATGAGATTGTGGTAGGTTAAAAATGTTTAAAAAACAGTGAGGAATGTGCTAGGAATCACAATTAGATTTCTACACATTTAGTCCTTTTGGTAGATCACTTTGTGTATTAATTCAAAGAATGAGATTGAAGTTTGTTAAAAAAGTTTTAAAATCCGTGTGCAGTGCGAAAGTAACCACATTTAGATTTCTACACATTCAGTCCTTTTCATTAGATCACTTTGTGTATTAATTCAAACAATGTAATTGAGGTCGGTTAAAAAAGTTAAAAAATCATAAAGGAGTACGCTAGGAACCACATTTAGATTTCTACACAATCATTACCTATCTTTAGATCACTTTGTGTTTTACATTGAAGAAGGAGATTGAGGTTTGTTGAAAAAGTTTTAAAATCCATAAGGAGTGTGCCAGGAACCCCATTTAGATTTCTACACATTTAGTCCTTTTCATTAGATCTCTATGTGTATTCATTTAAAGAATGACATTGAGGTTTGTTAAAAATGTTATAAAATGAGACAGAAGTGCGCCAGGAACCACTTTTAAATTTCTACACATTCATTCCCCTTCTTTAGAGCACTTTGTTTATTAAGTCAAAGAATGAGATTGAGGTTGGTTGAAAAAGTTTAAAAATCCGTGAGGAATGTGCTAGGAACCACATTAAGATTTCTACACATTCAGTCCTTTTCTTTCGATCACTTTATGTATTAATTTAAAGAATGACATTTAGGATTATTGAAAAAGTTTTAAAATCAGACAGAAGTGCGCCAGGAACCACTTTTAGATTTCTACACGTCCATTCCTCTTCTTTAGATCACTTTGTGTATTAATTTAAAGAATGACATTGAGGTTTGTTGAAAAAGTTTTAAAATCAGACAGAAGTGCGCTAGGAACCACATTTAGATTTCTACACATTCAGTCCTTTTCTTTAGATCACTTTGTGTATTAGTTTAATGAATAAGATTGAGGTTGGTTAAAAAGTTAAAAAATCAGTAAGGAGTGCGCTGGGAACCACATTTAGATTTCTACACATTCATTCCCTTTCTTTAGATCACTTTGTGTATCAATTCAAAAAATGAGATTGAGATTGGTTGAAAAAGTTTTAAAATCCATGAGTAGTGTGCCAGGAACCTCATTTAGATTTCAACACATTCAGTCCTTTTCATTAGATCACTTTGTGTATTAATTCAAAGAATGAGATTGAGGTTGGTTGAAAAAGTTTTAAAATCCGTGAGAAATATGCTAGGAACCACATTTAGATTTCTACACATTCATTCCCTTTCTTTAGATCACTTTGTGTATTACATAGAAGAAGGATTTTGAGGTTTGTTGAAAAAGTCTTAAAATCCATGAGGAGTGTGCCAGGAACCTAATTTAGATTTCTACACATTCATTCCCTTTCTTTAGATAACTTTGTGTATTAATTCAAAGAATGAGATTGAATTTTGTTGAAAAAGTTTTAAAATCCGTGAGGAGTGCGCTAGTGACTACATTAAGATTTCTACACATTCAGTCCTTTTCATTAGATCTCTTTGTGTATTAATTTAAAGAATGACATTGAGGTTTGTTGAAAAAGTTATAAAATGAGACAGAAGTGAGCTAGGAACCAAATTTAGATTTCTACACTTTCATTCACCTTCTTTAGATCACTTTGTTTATTAAGTCAAAGAATGAGATTGAGGTTTGTTGAAAAAGGTTTAAAATCAGACAGAAATTCGCCAGGACCCACATTTAGATTTCTACACATTCATTCCCTTTCTTTAGATCTCTTGGTGTATTAATTCAAATAATGAGATTGAGGTTTGTTGAAAAAATTTAAAATCAGACAGAAGTGCGCTAGGAACCACATTTAGATTACTACACATTCATTCCCTTTCTTTAGATTACTTTCTGTATTAATTCAAAGAGATTGAATTTTGTTGAAAATTCTTTAAAAGTCGTGAGGAGATCGCTAGTAAGCACATTTAGATTTCTACACATTCAGTCCTTTTCATTAGATCACTTTGTTTATTAATTCAAAGAATGAGATTGAGTTTTGTAGAAAAAGTCTTAAAATCCATGAGGAGTGTGCCAGGAACCTCATTTAGATTTCTACACATTCAGTCCTTTTCATTAGATCACTTTGTGTATTAATTCAAAGAATGAGATTGAGGTTAGTTAAAAAAGTTTAAAAATCCGTGAGGAATGTGCTAGGAACCACTTTTAGATTTCTACACGTCCATTCACCTTCTTTAGATCACTTTGTTTATTAAGTTAATGAATGAGATTGAGGTTTGTTGAAAAAGGTTTAAAATCAGACAGAAGTGCGCCAGGAACCATTTTTTGATTTCTACACATTCATTTCCTTTCTTTAGATCACTTTGTGTATTACATTGAAGAAGGAGATTGAGGTTTGTTGAAAAAGTCTTACAATCCATGAGGAGAGTGCCAGGAACGTCATTTAGATTTCTATACATTCAGTCCTTTTCTTTAGATCACTTTGTGTATTAATTCAAAAAATGAGATTGAGATTGGTTGAAAAAGTTTTATAATCCATGAGGAGTGTGCCAGGAACCCCATTTAGATTTCTACACATTTAGTCCTTTTTATTAGATCACTTTGTGTATAATTACAAAGAATGAGATTGAGGTTGGTTGAAAAAGTTTAAAAATCCGTGAGGAGTGCGCTAGTAACCACATTTAGATTTCTACACATTTAGTCCTTTTCATTAGATCACTTTGTGTATAAATTTATAGAATGACATTGAGATTTATTGAATAAGTTTTAAAATCAGACAGAAGTGCGCCAGGAACCACTTTTAGATTTCTACACGTCCATTCACCTTCTTTAGATCACTTTGTTTATTAAGTCAAAGAATGAGATTGAGGTTTGTTGAAAAATTTTTAAAATCATACAGAAGTGCCCATGGAACCACATGTAGATTTCTACACATTAAGTCCTTTTTTTTAGATCTCTTTTTGTATTAATTCAAAAATTCAGTCCTCTTCTTTCGATCACTTTGTGTATTAATTTATAGAATGACATTAAGGATTATTGAAAAAGTTTTAAAATCCATAAGGAGTGTGCCAGGAACCCCATTTAGATTTCTACACATTCAGTCCTTTTCATTAGATCATTTTGTGTATTAATTTATAGATTGACATTGAGGTTGGTTGATAAAGTTTTAAAATACGTGAGGAATTTGATAGGAACCACATTGAGATTTCTACACATTCAGTCCTTTTCATTAGATCACTTGGTGTATTAATTAAAAGAATGAGATTGAGGTTTGTTAAAAAAGTTTTAACATCCGTGAGGAGTGCGCTAGGAACCACATTAAAATTTTTACACATTCAGTCCTTTTCTTTCGATCACATTGTGTATAAATTTAAAGAATGAGATTGAGGTTTGTTGAAAAAGGTTTAAACTCAGACAGAAGTTTGCCAGGAACCACATTAGGATTTCTACACATTCGTTCCCTTTCTTTAGATCACTTTGTGTATTAAGTCAAACAATGAGATTGAGGTTTGTTGAAAAAGGTTTAAAATCAGACAGTAGTTCGCCNCAGGAACCACATTAGGATTTCTACACATTCGTTCCCTTTCTTTAGATCACTTTGTGTATTAAGTCAAACAATGAGATTGAGGTTTGTTGAAAAAGGTTTAAACTCAGACAGAAGTTTGCCAGGAACCACATTAGGATTTCTACACATTCGTTCCCTTTCTTTAGATCACTTTGTGTATTAAGTCAAACAATGAGATTGAGGTTTGTTGAAAAAGGTTTAAAATCAGACAGAAGTGCGCCAGGAACCACTTTTAGATTTCTACACGTCTATTCCCCTTCTTTAGATCACTTTGTTTATTAAGTCAAAGAATGAGATTGAGGTTTGTAGAAAAAGGGTGAAAATCAGACAGAAGTTCCCCAGGAACCACATTTAGATTTCCACACATTCAGTCCTTTTCTTTCGATCACTTTGTGTATTAATTTATAGAATGACATTAAGGATTATTGAAAAATTTTTAAAATGTATAAGAAGTGTTCCAAGAACCCCATTTAGATTTCTATACATTCAGTCCTTTTCATTAGATCATTTTGTGTATTAATTTAAAGAATGACATTGAGGTTTGTTGAAAAAGTTTAAAAATCCTTGAGGAATGTGCTAGGAACCTCATTAAGATTTCTACACATTCAGTCTTTTTCTTTCGATCACTTTGTGTATTAATTTAAAGAATGACATTGTGGATTTTTGAAAAAGTTTAAAAATCAGACAGAAGTGCGCCAGGAACCACTTTTAGATTTCTACACGTCCATTTCCCTTCTTTACATCACTTTGTTTATTTAGTCAAAGAATGAGATTGAGGTTTGTTGAAAAAGGTTTAATATCAGACCGAAGTGCGCCAGGAACCACTTTTAGATTTCTACACATTCATTCCCTTTCTTTAGATTACTTTGTATATTAAGTCAAAGAATGTGATTGAGGTTTGTTGAAAAAGGTTTAAAATCAGACAGAAGTGCGCTAGGAACCACATTAAGATTTCTACACATTCATTCCCTATCTTTAAATAACTTAGTGTATTAATTTAAAGAATGAGATTGAATTTTGTTGTAAATTCTTTAAAATCCTTGAGGAGTGCGATGGTAACCACTTTTATATTTCTACACATTCAGTCCTTTTCATTAGATCACTTTGTGTATTAATTCAAACAATGTAATTGAGGTTGGTTAAAAAGTTAAAAAATCTGTAAGGAGTGCACTAGGAACCACATTTAGATTTCTTCACATTCATTCCCTTTCTTTAGATCACTTTGTGTATTACATTTAAAGAATGACATTGAGGATTATTGAAAAAGTTTTAAAATCCATAAGGAGTGTGCCAGGAACCCCATTTAGATTTCTACAAATTCAGTCCTTTTCATTAGATCTCTTTGTGTATTAATTTAAAGAATGACATTGAGGTTGGTTGATAAAGTTTTAAAATCAGACAGAAGTGCGCCAGGAACCACTTTCAGATTTTTACACGTTCATTCCCCTTCTTTAGATCACTTTGTTTATTATGTCAAAGAATGAGATATAGGTTTGTTGAAGAAGGTTTATAATCAAACAGAAGTTCGCCAGGAACCACATTTAAATTTCTACTTGTTCATTCCCTTTCTTTAGATCACTTTGTGTATTATTTCAAACAATGAGATTGAGGTTTGTTGAAAAATTTTTAATATCATACAGAAGTTCCCCAGGAACCACATTTAGATTTCTACACATTCAGTCCTTTTCTTTCGATCACTTTGTGTATTAATTTATAGAATGACATTGAGGATTATTGAAAAATTTTTAAAATCTATAAGGAGTGTGCCAAGAACCCCATTTAGATTTCTACACATTCAGTCTTTTTCATTAGATCATTTTGTGTATTAATTTAAAGAATGACATTGAGGTTGGTTGATAATGTTTTAAAATACGTGAGGAATTTGCTAGGAACCACATTGAGATTTCTACACATTCAGTCTTTTTCATTAGATCACTTGGTGTATTAATTCAAAGAATGAGATTATGGTTTGTTAAAAAAGTTTATACTCAGACAGAAGTTCGCCAGGAACCACATTAAGATTTCTACACATTCATTCCCTTTCTTTAGATCACTTTGTGTATTAATTCAAACAATAAGATTGAGGTTTGTTGACATAGTTTTAAAATCAGACAGAAGTGCACCAGGAACCACATTTAGATTTCTACACATTCATTCCCTTTCTTTTGATAACTTTGTGTATTAATTCAAACAATGAGATTGAGGTTGGTTGAAAAAGTTAAAAAATCAGTTAGGAGTGCGCTAGGAACCACGTTTAGATTTCTACACATTCATTCCCTTTCTTTAGATCACTTTGTGTAATTATTCAAAGAATGAGATTGAGGTTGGTTGAATAACTTTAAAAATCCGTGAGGTATGTGCTAGGAACCACATTTAGATTTCTACTCATTGAGTCCTTTTCTTTCGATCACTTTGTTTATTAATACAAAGAATGAGATTGAGGTTGGTCCTCAATCTCATTCTTTGACTTAATAAACAAAGTGATCTATAGAAAGGAATTGAATTTGTAGAATTCTAAATGTGGTTCCAAAAGAACTTCTGTCTAATTTTAAACCTTTTTCAACAAACCTAAATCTTATTCTTTGACTTAATAAACAAAGTGATCAAAAGAAGGGGAATGAATGTGTAAAAANTTTAGATTTCTACACATTCATTCCCTTTCTTTAGATCACTTTGTGTAATTATTCAAAGAATGAGATTGAGGTTGGTTGAATAACTTTAAAAATCCGTGAGGTATGTGCTAGGAACCACATTTAGATTTCTACTCATTGAGTCCTTTTCATTAGATCACTTTGTGTATTTATTCAAAGAATAAGATTGAGGTTCGTTAGAAAAGTTTTAAAATCTGTGAGGAGTGCGCTAGGAACCACATTAAGATTTTTACACATTTAGTCCTTTTCTTTCGATCACTTTGTTTATTAATTTAAAGAATGACATTGAGGATTATTGAAAAAGATTAAAATCAGACAGAAGTTCGCCAGGAACCACATTTAGATTTCTACACGTCCATTCCCCTTCTTTAGATCACTTTGTTTATTATGTCAAAGAATGAAATTGAGGTTTGTTGAAAATGGTTGAAAATCAGACAGAAGTTCTCCAGGAACCATATTTAGATTTCAACACATTCATTCCCTTTCTTTAGATAACTTTGTGTATTAATTAAAAGAATGAGATTAAATTTTGTTGAAAATGCTTTAAAATCCGTGGGGAGTGCGCTAGTAACCACATTTAGATTTCAACACATTCAGTCCTTTTCTTTAGATCACTTTGTGTATTAATTCAAAAAATGAGATTGAGATTGGGTGAAAAAGTTTTAAAATCCATGAGGAGTGTGCCAGGAACCCCATTTAGATTTCTACACATTCAGTCCTTTTCATTAGATCACTTTGTGTATTAATACAAAGAATGAGATTGAGGTTGGTTGAAAAAGTTCAAAAATCCGTGAGGAGTGCGCTAGTATTCACATTTAGATTTCTACACATTCATTCCCCTTGTTGGCGACTTTCTTATCTGCCACAATTTAGTTGAATTAAATTAAAATAGATTTAAGTATATTAATATTTGAATTGTGTAAGTTGTGTTGTCCCATCTCACCTCTCTCTCACACACCTGTCTCTCTCTCTCTTCGCGTGCTTACTCGTCGCTGCTTAATCCCGCCACTGGACTCTTGCCCCCCTGGGCCACTGCCTGCCTGTCGCCAGTCCTCGCTAGACCACCTAGCCCACTGCATTACGCTGGCAGCCTTCACCTTATGGGACACTCCAACTAGCTTCCAGGAAAGCCTGAGATGCCCACAGATTCTTAGGACTGCCGCAGTGTGAGGAGGATCTTCCAGCACCCATCTTCATACCAC
>KZ807592.1:211733-222597 GCA_000696205.2 Oncopeltus fasciatus
TTCCGGGTAATGATGGCGTAACCCGTGTAGTTAGCGTAAAGGACAATAAGGGTGTCCGAAAGTTACCCGTTCATACTTTGGTGTCTCTCTCACATCTGACAGACTCAAACTCATTTTAGTTTTGTAAAACTTCGTTATAGGTGGGCGGGATGTTGGCGACTTTCACATCTGCCACAATTTAGTTGAATTAAATTAAAATAGATTTAAGTATATTTATAATTGAATTGTGTAAGTTGTGTTGCCCCATCTCACCCCTCTCTCTCACACCTGTCTCTCTCTCTCTTCGCGTGCGTACTCGTCGCTGCTTAATCCCGCCACTGGACTCTTGCCAGAAGTTCGCCAGGACCCACATTTAGATTTCTACACATTCATTCCCTTTCTTTAAATCACATTGTGTATTAATTCAAATAATGAGATTGAGGTTTGTTGAAAATGCTTTACAATCCGAGAGGATTCGCTAGTAGGCACATTTTAATTTCTACACATTCAGTCCTTTTCTTTAGATCACTTTGTGTATTAATTCAGAGAATAAGATTGAGGTTCGTTAGAAAAGTTTTAAAATCTGTGAGGAGTGCGCTAGGAACCACATTTAGATTACTAAACATCCATTCCCCTTCTTTAGATCACTTTGTTTATTAAGTCAAAGAATGGGATTGAGGTTTGTTGAAAAAGGTTGAAAATCAGACAGAAGTTCTCCAGGAACCACATTTAGATTTCTACACATTCATTCCCTTTCTTTAGATAACTTTGTGTATTAATTTAAAGAATGAGATTGAGGTTTGTTGAAAAAGTTTCAAAATCCGTGAGGAGTGTGCCAGGAACCACATTTAGATTTTTACACATTCATTCCCTTTCTTTAGTTCATTTCGTGTATTACATTTAAGAAGGAGATTGAGGTTGGTTAAAAAAGTTATAAAATCAGACAGAAGTGCGCCAGGAACCACTTTTAGATTTCTACACATTCATTCCCCTTCTTTAAATCACTTTGTTTATTAAGTCAATGAATGAGATTGAGGTTTGTTGAAAAAGGTTTAAAATCAGACAGAAGTTCGCCAGGAACCACATTTAGATTTCAACACATCCATTCCCCTTCTTTAAATCACTTTGTTTATTAAGTTTACAAATGAGATTAAGGTTTGTTGAAAAAATTTTAAAATCAGACAGAAGTTCGCCAGGACCCACTTTTAGATTTCTACACATCCATACCCCTTCTTTAGATCACTTTGTTTATTAAGTCAAATAATGAAATTGAGGTTTGTTCAAAAAGGTTGAAAATCAGACCGAAGTTCTCCAGGAACCACATTTAGATTTCTACACATTTATTCCCTTTCTGTAGATAACTTTGTGTATTAATTTAAAGAATGAAATTGAATTTTGTTGAAAATGCTTTAAAATCCGTGAGGAGTGCGCTAGTAACCACATTTAGATTTCTACACATTCAGTACTTTTCATTTGATCACTTTTTGTATAAATTTAAAGAATGACATTGAGGATTATTGAAAATGTTTTAAAATCAGACAGAAGTGCGACAGGAACCACTTTTAGATTTCTACACTTCATTCCCCTTCTTTAGATCACTTTGTTTATTAAGTCAAAGAATGAGATTAAGTTTTGTTGAAAAAGTTTTAAAATCAGAAAGAAGTTCTCCAGGAACCACATTTAGATTTCTTCGCATTCATTCCCTTTCTTTATATAACTGTTCGTATTAATTTAAAGAATGAGATTGAATTTTGTAGAAAATGCTTTAAATTCCGTGAGGAGTGCGCTAGTAACCACATTTAGATTTCAACACATTCAGTCCGTTTCTTTAGATCACTTTGTGTATTAATTCAAAAAATGAGATTGAGATTGGTTGAAAAAGTTTTAAAATCCATGAGGAATGTGCCAGGAACCCCATTTTGATTTCGACACATTCAGTCCTTTTCATTAGATCATTTTGTGTATTTATTCAAAAAATGAGATTGAGGTTGGTTGAAAAAGTCTTAAAATCCGTGAGGAATGTGCTAGGAACCACATTTAGATTTCTACACATTTAGTCCTTTTCATTTGACCACTTTGTGTATTAATTTAAAGAATGACATTGAGGATTATTGAAAAAGTTTTAAAATCAGATAGAAGTGCGCAAGGAACCACTTTTTGATTTCTACACGTCCATTCCCCTTCTTTAGATCACTTTTTTTATTAAGTCAAAGAATGAGATAGAGGTTTGTTGAAAAAGGTATAAAATCAGACAGAAGTGCGCCAGGAACCACATTAAGATTTCTACACATTTAGTCCTTTTCTTTTGATCACTTTTTGTATTAATTTAAAGAATGAGATTGAGGTTTGTTGAAAAAGGTTTAAAATCAGACAGAAGTGCGCCAGGAACCACATTTAGATTTCTACTCATTCATTCTCCTTCTTTAGATCACTTTGTTTATTAAGTCAAAGAATGAGATTGAGGTTTGTAGAAAATGGTTCAAAATCAGACAGAAGTTCTACACGAACCACATTTAGATTTCTACACATTAATTCCCCTTCTTTATATAACTTTTCGTATTAATTGAAAGAATGAGATTAAATTTTGTTGAAAATGCTTTAAATTCCGTGAGGAGTGCGCTAGTAACCACATTTAGATTTCAACAATTTTAGTCCTTTTCTTTAGATCACTTTGTGTATTAATTTAAAAAATGAGATTGATATTGGTTGAAAAAGGATTAAAATCCATGAGGAGTGTGCCAGGAACCCCATTTAGATTTCTACACATTCAGTCCTTTTCATTAGAACACTTTGTGTATTAATTCAAAGAATGAGATTGAGGTTTGTTAAAAAAGTTTTAAAAACCGTGAGGAGTGCGCTAGGAACCACATTAAGATTTCTACACATTCAGTCCTTTTCATTCAATCACTTTGTGTATTAAATTAAAGAATGACATTGAGGATTATTGAAAAAGTTTTAAAATCCGTGAGAAGTGCGCCAGGAACCACTTTAAGATTTCTACACATTCTTTTCCCTTCTTAAGATCACTTTGTCTCTTAAGTCAAAGAATGAGATTGAGGTTTGTTAAAAAAGGTTTAAAATCCGTGAGGAGTGCGCTAGGAACCACATTAAGATTTCTACACATTCAGTCCTTTTCTTTCGATCACTTTGTGTATTAATTTAAAGAATGTCATTGAGGATTATTGAAAAAGTTTTAAAATCAGACAGAAGTGTGCCAGGAACCACATTTAGATTTCTACACATTCATTCCCTTTCTTTAGATCACTTTTTGTATTAATTCGAATCATGACATTGAGGTTTGTTGAAAAAGTTTGAAAATCAGACAGAAGTTCGCCAGGAACCACATTTAGATTTGTACACATTCATTCCCTACCTTTAGATAATTTTGTGTATTAATTT
Source organism: Oncopeltus fasciatus (assembly GCA_000696205.2). Taxonomy (NCBI): domain Eukaryota; kingdom Metazoa; phylum Arthropoda; class Insecta; order Hemiptera; family Lygaeidae; genus Oncopeltus; species Oncopeltus fasciatus. Next base: position 215,112 of record KZ807592.1, read on the forward strand.
AAAGAATGAGATTGAGGTTTGTTGAAAAAGTTTCAAAATCCGTGAGGTGTGTGCCAGGTACCACATTTAGATTTTTACACATTCAGTCCTTTTCTTTAGATCACTTTGTGTATNAAATCAGACAGAAGTTCTCCAGGAACCACATTTAGAATTCTACACATTCATTCCCTTTCTTTAGATAACTTTGTGTATTAATTTATAGAATGAGATTGAATATTATTAAAAGTGCTTTAAAATCCGTGATGAGTGCGCTAGTAACCACATTTAGATTTCTACAGTCCTTTTCTTTACATAACTTTGTGTATTAATTCAAAGAATGAGATTGAGGTTGGTTGAAAAAGTAAAAAATCAGTAAGGAGTACGCTAGGAACCACATTTAGATTTCTACATATTCATTCCCTTTCTTTAGATCACTTTGTGTATTACATATAAGAAGGAGATTGAGGTTTGTTGAAAAAGTTTTAAAATCCATGAGGAGTGTGCCAGGAACCTCATTTAGATTTCTACACATTCAATCCTTTTCATTAGATCTTTTAATGTATTAATTTAAAGAATGACATTGAGGTTTGTTGAAAACGTTTTAAAATCAGACAGAAGTGCGCCAGGAACCACTTTTAGATTTCTACACATACATTCCCCTTCTTTAGATCACTTTGTTTATTAGGTCAAAGATAGAGATTGAGGTATGTTGAAAAAGGTTTAAAATCAGAAAGAAGTTCGCCAGGAACCACATTTAGATTTCTACACATTCATTCCCTTTCTTTTGATCACTTTGTTTATTACATTGAAGAAGGAGATTGAGGTTTGTTGAAAAAGTTTTAAAATCCATGAGGAGTGTGCCAGGAACCTCATTTAGACTTCTACACATTCAGTCCTTTACACTAGATCTTTTTGTGTATTAATTTAAAGAATGGCATTGAGGTTTGTTGAAAAAGTTTTAAAATCAGACAGAAGTTCTCCAGGAACCACATTTAGAATTCTCCACATTCATTCCCTTTCTTTAGATAACTTTGTGTATTAATTTAAAGAATGAGATTAAATATTGTTGAAAATGCTTTAAAATCCGTGAGGAGTGCGCTAGTAACCACATTTAGATTTCTACACATTCAGTCCTTTTCTTTAGATAACTTTGTGTATTAATTTAAAGAATGAGATTGAGGTTAGTTGAAAAAGTAAAAAATCAGCAAGGAGTGCGCTAGGAACCACATTTAGATTTCTACATATTCATTCCCTTTCTTTAGATCACTTTGTGTATTAATTCTAACAATGAGATTGAGGTTTGTTGAAAAAGTTTTAAAATCCTTGAGGAGTGTGCCAGGAACCTCATTTAGATTTCTACACATTCATTCCCTTTCTTTAGATCACTTTATGTATTACATTGAGGATGGAGATTGAGGTTCGTTGAAAAAGTTTTAAAAACCATGAGGAGTGTGCCAGGAAAGTCATTTAGATTTCTACACATTCAGTCTTTTTCACTAGATCTTTTTGTGTATTAATTTAATGAATGACATTGAGGTTTGTTGAAAAGTTTTAAAATCAGACAGAAGTGCGCCAGGAACCACTTTTAGATTTCTGCACATTCATTCCCCTTCTATAGATCACTTTGTTTATTACATATAAGAAGGAGATTGAGGTTTGTTGTAAAGGTTTTTAATATCCATGAGGAGTGTGCCAGGAACCTCGAATAGATTTCTACACATTAAGTCCTTTTAATTTGATCACTTTGTGTATTAATTTAAAGAATGACATTGAGGTTTGTTGAAAAAGTTTTAAAATCAGACAGAAGTTCTCCAGGAACCACATTTAGAATTCTACACATTCATTCCCTTTCTTTAGATAACTTTGTGCATTAAGTTAAAGAATGAGATTAAATATTGTTGGAAATGCTTTAAAATCCGTGAGGAGTGCGCTAGTAACCACATTTAAATTTCTACACCTTCAGTCCTTTTCTTTAGATAACTTTGTGTATTAATTCAAAGTATGAGATTGAGGTTGGTTGAAAAAGTTTTAAAATCCGTGTGGAATGTGCTAGGAACCACATTGAGATTTCTACGCATTTAATCCATTTCATTAGATCACTTTGTGTATTAAATCAAAGAATGAGATTGAGGTTTGTTATAAAAGTTTTAAAATCCGTGAGGAGTGTGCTAGGAACCACATAAAGATTTTTACACATTTAGTCCTTTTCTTTCGATCACTTTGTGTATTAATTTAAAGAATGAAATTGAGGATTATTGAAAAAGTTTTAAAATCAGACAGAATTGCGCGAGGAACCACATATAGATTTCTTCACATCCATTCCCCTTCTTTAAATCACTTTGTTTATTAAGTCAAAGAATGTGATTGAGGTTTGTTGAAAAAGGTTTAAAATCAGACAGAAGTTCTCCAGGAACCACATTTAGAATTCTACAGATTAATCCCTTTTCTTTAGATAACTTTGTGTATTAATTTAAAGAATGAGATTCAATATTTTTGAAAATACTTTAAAATCCGTGAGAAGTGCGCTAGTAACCACATTTAGATTTCTACACATTCTGTCCTTTTCTTTAGATAACTTTTTGTATTAATTCAATGAATGAAATTGAGGTTCGTTGAAAAAGTTTTAAAACCCATGAGGAGTGTGCCAGGAACCTCATTTATGGGATGGTTAGGGATGGTTAGGGATGGTTAGGGATGGTTAGGGATGGTTAGGGATGGTTAGGGATGGTTAGGGATGGNTTCCCCTCCACTGATAACAATTGCACTGTTCACTGTCTAGAGCACTAATTTATATCATGGTTACTCACGTATTAATTAATTGTTTCTCCATGGTTCTTCACTAAACTGCGTGAAGTTGAGCACTGTCACTTAAACTTGTCCTGTGCCAAGTATAATAAATAGTTGTACACTAAGCCACTGTCAAAATACTTAGTAATGACGAGCACACAACGAAGCTGTTCACACAATGGCTGACTAGCACCGACTTTTTCTGAAAAAGTTAAAAAATCAGTAAGGAGTGCGCTAGGAACCACATTTAGATTTCTACACATTCATTCCCTTTCTTTTTGTATTAATTCAAACAATGAGATTGAATTTTGTTGGAAAAGTTTTAAAATCAGACAGAAGTTCGCCAGGAACTACACATTCATTCCCTATCTTTAGATCACTTTGTGTATTTATTCAAAGAATGAGATTGAGGTTTGTAGAAAAAGTTTCAAAATCCGTGAGGAGTGTGCCAGGAACCACATTTAGATTTTTACACATTCAGTCCTTTTCATTAGATCATTTTAGATTTTTACACATTCATTGCCTTTCTTTAGATCACTTTGTGTATTACTTTTAAGAATGACATTGAGGTTTGTTGGAAAAGTTTTAAAATCAGACAGAAGATCTCCAGGGTACCACATTTAGATTTCTACACATTCAGTCCTTTTCATTAGATCACATTTTGTATTAATTCAAACAATGAGATTGAGGTTTGTTGAAAAAGTTTGAAAATCAGACAGAAGTTCGCCACCGTGAGGAGTGTGCCAGGAACCACATTTAGATTTTTACACATTCAGTCCTTTTCATTCGATCACTTTGTGTATTATTTTTAAGAATGTCATTGAGGATTATTGAAAAAGTTTTAAAATCCGTGAAGAGTTCGCCAGGAACCACATTTAGATTTCTACACATTCAGTCCTTTTCATTAGATCACTTTGTGTATTAATTCAAAGGAACCACATTTAGATTTTTACACATTCAGTCCTTTTCATTAGATCACTTTGTGAAAAAGTTTTAAAATCAGTAAGGAGTGTGCCAGGAACCACATTTAGATTTCTAAACATTCATTGCCTTTCTTTAGATAACTTTGTGTATTAATTCAAAGAATGAGATTGAGGTTGTTTGAAAAAGTTAAAAAATCAGACAGAAGTGTGCCAGGAACCACATTTAGATTTTTACACATTCATTGCCTTTCTTTCGATAACTTTGTGTATTAATTTAAAGATTGTCATTGAGGATTATTGAAAAAGTTTTAAAATCCGTGAGGAGTTCACCAGGAACCGGAACCACATTTAGATTTTTACACATTCAGAAAAGTTTTAAAATCAGACAGAAGTGCCCCAGGAACCACATTTAGATTTCTACACATTCAATCTCATTCTTTCGATCACTTTGTGTATTAATTTAAAGAATGTCATTGAGGATTATAAGTTTCAAAATCCGTGAGGAGTGTGCCAGGAACCACATTTAGATTTTTACACATTTAGTTGGAAAAGTTTTAAAATCAGACAGAAGTGCCCCAGGAACCACATTTAGATTTCTACACATTCATTCCCTTTCTTTAGATAACTTTGTGTATTAATTCAAAGAATGAGGAACCACATTTAGATTTTTACACATTCAGTCCTTTTCATTAGATCACTTTGTGTATTATTTCAAAGAATAAGATTAAATTTTGTTGGAAAAGTTTTAAAATCAGACAGAAGTTCTCCAGGAACCACATTTAGATTTCTACACATTCATTCCCTTTCTTTAGATCACGTTGTGTATTAATTCAAAGAATGAGATTAATTCAAAGAATGAGATTGAGGTTGTTTGAAAAAGTTAAAAAATCAGTAAGGAGTGCGCTACCATCAGACAGAAGTTCTCCAGGAACCACATTTAGATTTCTAAACATTCATTGCCTTTATTTAAGATTTCTACACATTCATTCCCTTTCTTTAGATAACTTTGTGTATTAATTTAAAGAATGAGATTGAGGTTTGTTGAAAAAGTTTCAAAATCCGTGAGGAGTGCCCCAGGAACCACATTTAGATTTCTACACATTCATTCCCTTTCTTTCTGTGTATTATTTTTAAGAATGACATTGAGGTTTTTTGAAAAAGGTTTAAAATCAGACAGAAGTTCTTCAGGTACAATGAGATTGAATTTAGTTGAAAAAGTTTTAAAATCAGACAGAAGTGCCCCAGGAACCACATTTAGATTTCTACACATTTATTTCCTATCTTTAGATAACTTTGTGTATTAATTCAATGAATGTGATTGAGGTTGTTTGAAAAAGTTAAAAAATCAGTAAGGAGTGCGCTAGGAACCACAACCACATTTAGATTTCTACACATTCATTCCCTATCTTTAGATAACTTTGTGTAATTATTTAAAGAATGAGATTGAGGTTTGTTGTAAAAGTTTTAAAATCCGTGAGGAGTGTGTGCTCGGAACCAAGATTGAGGTTTGTTGAAAAAGTTTCAAAATCCGTGAGGAGTGTGCCAGGAACCACATTTAGATTTTTACACATTCAGTCCTTTTCATTAGATCACTTTGTGTATTAATTCAAAGAATGAGATTGAGGTTGTTTAAAAAAGTAAAAAAATCAGTAAGGAATGCGCTAGGAACCACATTTAGATTTCTAAACATTCATTGCCTTTCATTAGATCACTTTGTGTATTATTTTTAAGAATGACATTGAGGTTTTTTGAAAAAGTTTAAAAATCAGACAGAAGTTCTCCAGGTACCACATTTAGATTTCTACAATTTCATTCCCTTTCTTTAGATCACTTTGTGTATTAATTTAAAGAATGTCATTGAGAGGAACCACATTTAGATTTTTACACATTCAGACCTTTTCATTAGATCTGAGGAGTGTGCCAGGAACCACATTTAGATTTTTACACATTCAGTCCTTTTCATTAGATCACTTTGTGTAATAATTCAAAGAATGAGATTGAGGTTTGTTGAAAAAGTTTGAAAATCAGACAGAAGTGCCCCAGGATTAAAATCAGACAGAAGTTCGCCAGGAACCACTTTTAGATTTCTACACATTCATTTCCTATCATTAGATAACTTTGTGTATTAATTTAAAGAATGAGATTGAGGTTTGTTGAAAAAGTTTTACACATTCAGTCCCTTTCTTTAGATCACTTTTTGTATTAATTCAAAGAATGAGATTGAATTTTGTTGAAAAAGATTTGACCCAGGAACCACATTTAGATTTCTACACATTCATTCCCTTTCTTTAGATAACTTTGTGTATTAATTCGGAACCACATTTAGATCTTTACACATTCAGTCCTTTTTATTAGATCACATTGTGTATTAATTCAAAGAATGAGATTGAGGATTATTGAAAAAGTTTTAAAATCAGACAGAAGTGCGCCAGGAACCACTTTTAGATTTCTACACATTCCATCCCCTTCTTTAGTTCATTTTGTTTATTAAGTCAAAGAAAGAGATTGAGGTTTGTTGAAAAAGTTTTAAAATCAGACAGAAGTTCTCCAGGAACCACATTTACAATTCTACAGATTCATTCCCTTTCTTTAGATAACTTTGTGTATTAATTTAATGAATGAGATTGAATATGGTTGATAATGCATTAAAATCCGTGAGGAGTGCGCTAGAAACCTCAATTAGATTTCTACACATTCAGTCCTTTTTTTTAGATCACTTTGTGTATTAATTCAATGAATGAGATTGAGGTTGGTTGAATAAGTTAAAAAATCAGTAAGGAGTGCGCTAGGAACCACATTTAGATTTCTACACATTCATTCCCTTTCTTTAGATCACTTTGTGTATTACATTGAAGATGGAGACTGAGGTTTGTTGAAAAAGTTTTAAAATCCATGATGAGTGTTCCATGAACCTCATTTCGATTTCTACACATTCAGTCCTTTTCATTAGATCATTTTGTGTATTAATTCAAAAAATGAGAATGAGGTTGGCTAAAAAAGTTTTAAAATCCGTGGGGAGTGTGCCAGGAACCCCATAAAGATGTCTACTCATTCACTCCTTTTCATTAGATCACTATGAGTATTAATTCAAAGAATGGGATTGAGTGTGGTTGAAAAAGTTTAAAAATCCGTGAGGATACTACATTCCTCACGGATTTTTAAACTTTTTTAGCCAACCTCAATCTCATTTTTTGAATTAATACACAAAATGATCTAATGAAAAGGACTGAATGTGTACAAATCGAAATGAGGCTCATGGAACACTCATCATGGATTTTAAAACTTTTTCAACAAACCTCAGTCTCCATCTTCAATGTAATACACAAAGTGATCTAAAGAAAGGGAATGAATGTGTAGAAATCTTAATGTGGTTCCTAGCGCACTCCTTACTGATTTTTTAACTTATTCAACTAACCTCAATCTCATTCATTGAATTAATACACAAAGTGATCTAAAGAAAAGGACTGAATGTGTAGAAATCTAATTGTGGTTTTTGGCGCACTCCTCACGGAGTTTAAAGCATTTTCAACAATATTCAATCTCATTCTTTAAATTAATACACAAAGTTATCTAAAGAAAGAGAATGAATCTGTAGAATTCTAAATGTGGTTGCTGGAGAACTTCTGTCTGATTTTAAACCTTTTTCAACAAACCTCAATCTCTTTCTTTGACTTAATAAACAAAATGAACTAAAGAAGGGGAATGGACGTGTCGAAATCTAAAAGTGGTTCCTGGCGAACTTCTGTGTGATTTTAAAACTTTTTCAATAATCCTCAATGACATTCTTTAAATTAATA
>KZ807592.1:269648-291428 GCA_000696205.2 Oncopeltus fasciatus
ACTTTGTGTATTAATTTAAAGAATGTCATTGAGGATTATTGGAAAAGTTTTAAAATCAGGCAGAAGTTCGCCAGGAACCACTTTTAGATTTCTACACATTCATTCCCTATCTTTAGATAACTTTGTGTATTAATTTTAGGAATGAGATGGAGGTTTGTTGAAAAAGTTTCAAAATCCGTGAGGAGTGTGCCAGGAACCTCATTTAGATTTTTACACATTCAGTCATTTTCAATAGATCACTTTGAGTATTAATTCAAAGAATGAGATTGAATTTTGTTGGAAAAGTTATAAAATCAGACAAAAGTGACCCAGGAACCACATTTAGATTTCTACACATTCATTCCCTTTCTTTAGATCACTTTGTGTATTAATTTAAAGAATGAGATATAGGTTGTTTGAAAAAGTTAAAAAATCAGTAAGGAGTGCGCTAGGAACCACATTTAGATTTCTAAACATCCATTGCCTTTCTTTAGATCACTTATTGCATAATTTTAAGAATGACATATAGGATTTTTGAAAAAGATTTTAAATCAGACAGAAGTTCTCCAGGTACCACATTTAGATTTCTACACATTCATTCCCTTTCTTTNCTGTTGTTAACTGGATTGTGCTGTAAGTTAATGTGAACGGTTTCAGAAAAAAATGTGTTCCATAGGGTTATGTTTTTCATGAAAAACGTGTTTTGTGAGGGCAGTTTTTATCAGTTTTTTCTTTATGTTATTTTTATGATTGTTAATTCTATGGGAAACAGGGTTTTAGTTTGTCCAATGTATAAACCATGGCAATAAGGAGTGGAAGGTAGACGTAGGCCTACCATGGCCTTCATGACAGGTAGGTGTGGTTAATAAATTTTTTTTTCTGGTAATTTGTATTTTGAATTTTTCTACATAGTTTACTACATTCATTCTTTTGATATCACATTTATTTATGGCAATTATATATTATAATATTGTAAATCATTTAATTTTTTGTTTTTATTTTTATTCTTGTGACATTGTATTTTATCTGCTCTGAAGATGGCTTACAATGTAAGCCTAAACGTTGGCAGATACAAAAATTTGTATTTTTTGGATCTACCTTACACGATCATTCACACTTCTCAGACATTTTATATTACTCATTAATATATAATTCTATTTTCTCACCGATATTTTGATTTCTCTGTAAAAATACTGCTCTAAGATAAAACATGTTTTTCTAAGTCGCAAATTAGTCATCAAGTTTTATAACCACGAGTTCATATTTAGTTTACATTTAGCGAATGACTTCGCAAATCATTCGTTGTACCTACCGAAGTAATTCCTCAGCCTCTGGACTCATAAAATGAAGAAGCATTCTGATCCTCATTTTTGACATCATTTAGGATTTTACTTCCTTTTTTTTTTTTTTTTTTTTTTTTTTTTTTTTTTTTTTTTTTTTTTTTTTTTTTTTTNTACACAACTTAAAAAAACAAAAAAAAAAAAAACGAAATAAAATTAAAAAATTTAAATTAGCGTGTATTTCGCTTGGTAGAGAATCTGCCCTGTGGCAGTACTCCTAAATCACTATTTACAATATTTGTAATTTTATTTTTGTTTTTTTAATTGTTATTAGGAAGTGTTGGCAATGAGGAGGTCACGCGGCCATTTCCTATTCAGGCGGGTTGGGTAATACTAGATAGAGTTTGGGCCAAAGGACTGGGATACATGGAAAGGTCAGAGTGGAATTTATTAAAACGGGTTGTGATAATGTCTTTTACAAAAAGGGTTTCAAGGTCATTGTGGAGTAAGGAGTTGGCAACGTATTGGGTGCATCAACTATGATTCTTAGGATTTTAAATCGATTTTTAATAACCAGGTGTAGTGTAAGTCACGGCCCTTTATCAGAGCTAGCCACGGAGGCTGCCTGACGTCAGGACACTTTCTCCCGTACTACTCTCTGTTAGGGCTAGCAGTAGGGCAGAACGTGTCGTTCCCCCTCCACTGATAACAATTGCAATGTTTACTGTCTTGGCTTGTGCCAAGTTTAATAAATAGGTGTTCACTAATACACTGTCAAAATACTCAGTAATAAGGAGCACACAACGAAGCTGTTCGCACAATGGCTGACTAGCGGCGATTTTTTTAGGATTATTACTAAATAATAAATAGAACTTTATTGTATGTAAGCAAACGATACTTTATTTACATCTGTACAAAATAACCTATCCGTATCTTAATAACCGTGATTACTTTATTCCACACCCTATTACCCTATTATTACTAAAATTATCCGAAATATTAAACCCTTAATACCCATTTTGAATAAAATCGCTACTTGACGCACCACATGAGTCATAAGGACTCATACATAAATCCTATATTACAATAAAATTATTTGAAATACTGATCCCGCAATAAACATTTTGACAAAATAAAAATTCGTAACACTTCAGAGTAACTCCTGTCTACTGTGCTTCTATTATTCACTCTATATTGCTTGCGAGCGGTCCTATAAGTTATTTTCTGTCCGAACTGTATTATGTTTATCTCTTTCTCTTCTATTTATCTAAACTGTGGTGTTTTCCACCACAATTAATGCAGTTGGGAACAAATGCTTCACAGGGGTTGCCCTGGGGAACACCCTAACGGGTTTACCACTGAATCCACAAACATGTTCTTTTGTACATATGTCGCCAAAGTGGCCTAAGCATTTTTGGCACCTTATTTGAGTTTGGTATGTAAATTTTTATTATTATTTTATAAAATTCATTATGTAAAAGTACGTCTATATCTTTATCTTCTAGAGTCAGTTTCAGTTCGCTTATATGTGTTATATTAGAGTGAAATGTAGTTAACATTCCAAAGGAGGGAGGATGTAAAAGGAACTCGGAGAGGGGGGATTCATTTTAATGAAAGAAGTCAGTCTTGTGACTACTGTAGTCAGGTCACGTAATTCGGCGAAGAAGGACTGAAGCATCATTTGGTGTTCATTAAATGTTGGTGGTGAAGCAGGAACATGAGAGATGGTAGGCCGCTTCCTCCTGGGAGGCTAACGTCGAGGGAAAGGATCATCTTGTCTTGGATGCTCTTATTTTGACTTGGTCGACCGGGAATAAGATAGGCCTGAAATCACTTTTCAGGTAAGGGTGGTGAAGGCGCTGAGCTTTGTATAAGGGTTGAGTCTGAGCAATCAGGCCGACTGGAGCATGCAGCGGGAGTTAGCAAACTCTCCTAAGACACTCAACTCTCCTGTCCCTCCTGTCTCTCAAAACGCTCACACTATAAAATACTTTTGTCCACTCACTGAATAAGGGGTGATACTGGCAGTGAATTTTAGCAAAATTTTACACACAAAACACTGACACTTGCCTATAACAGTCAGTCTGGAGTTAATAACCTACCGGTTGGCACCCCTTAAAAAAAAAAAAATAAAAAAATAACAGTCTCTATAACTTGATTGATAAAATTCATAAGAGGAAGCGTTATGTAGAGGTGTTTACTCACCAACGACTACATCACCTACTCCAATAACATTTAAGAAAACACGTATTAAGAGAGATGTTAAGGAATGTAATTCCGAGAGTTTGAGAGAGAATTTTTAAAATATAGAAATGGAATTGGATATATGCTTTTCATTGCATGCTCATAAAATCTTCTCTTATTCTTATATCTCTCTTTATTAAACAATGAAAATCTGTTTAAATTACGCAGCTATAGCATGTCGGAATCGCCTTCTGTTCATATATACATCAATACTCTACATTTTTATTATTTATATTTAGGATTTTGGTATGTTGTTTTAATAAACGAATCAATTTAAAATGCTAATTTCATCATTATTATTTTTATAGAAAAATGTATAAACATCGGTGAATAATGTATTTTTTAAATATTTAAAACCTACAAATTTTCTTTAAAATAAAAGCATATTAAGGAAGATAGGAGAATTTAAGAATTTAAATTTGAGATATGGTTAAAGTATATAAACTAATATTTATTGGGTTCTGTTTGCAAATTGTTAAAGGAGTTTGTGTTTCATTCACATCGAATAAGGAGGAGGGGTAGAAAATAAGAGAACAAATTGATTAATCCTTAATAATTTTGGTATTTTCAGTGCTTTTACAAAATTTATGAAACACAATAGTCATAAAATTTCATTTTATATTATTTACATTCTCCAAAGTATTAAAAGGCAAAATATGGATATGCATTGTTATTTTTGTTTCTTAAGGCATTTTTAGTACTGAACTCTCATTTATATTTACCTGAATGACAGAAAATTTACCTGAATATAAAGCTGCCGGACGTCTTTCTTTGTGACTTTATAACATTTTGGGAATCGCATATCATAGTACATGACAAGGAATGTTTAAATACAAACATTCATTAGCTATGATACCCAGGAAATCACTTAGTTTACGCTTCACTTGCTCGAAGGAACAACCAGAAGGCATAAATTCTGGAGAAAACATACTAAAAATTAAAAGACAAGAACTCAATCGGCGATATGGACTTCTATACAGACACATTAATAATAACTCCAATCTTACGATATAAAACAAACTGACGCTCTACAAAACCTTATTACGACCAATCTGGACTTACGGAGTAGAAATCTGGGGTGCCGCCAAGCTTTCTAACATCCAAAGAATCCAGTCTTTTCAATTCAAAACCCTGAGAAAAATTGCAAATGTTCCCTATTACGTATCCAATTCATCCCTTCACCACGATCCAAATATCCCTTTTGTTCAAGACTTCATTTCTTTCCGATTCTCCCTTTTCCACAGTTAACTGCCATACCGTCCTAATCCACTAGCATAGACCATGTCTTCTAACTCCAACCCCTACAACCCTTCCCATCGACTCAAACGAAGATGGCCCCGTAACCTCCTGGGGACATAGTCTGTAAATAGTTTGAGAGTGGTGTCATTGGTCACCTTCTCTCCTCATGTTATTGACATTCAATGTCATTTTTACTTCATTGTGACCAAATGTTGTTATTTAACAGAATGTAATGAATAAATAAAAGTTTAGTAAAATGAAAAAAAAAAGAAGACGTATTAGGATAAATTACGTTTATTGGGTATATTAATTTAATATATATTCTATTCTTAATTATAATTGGATATTTATTTTTCTGAGTTATCTATAAAATTTGTGACCGCTTGACTACATACATTTTAAATGGATCGCTTTTTTGAAGATACTTAAAAATGTATTTATATTTGAAACGTTGGTTCCTAGAAATTCTGATAATTTCCTCGTCATGCCTTCGGCTGTATTTCGCTCTTCGGTAGTTCTTCTTCGGTAATTAAATATAGATGGATTAGGTTTGTGATTACGATATGAATTCGGGTTAGCACTAAATATTCCCTTCCATTCCACCGAAACGAGGTGCACCATTGTTTGGTGGTATCTCTTATAGACCGCAGCTTATTGTGTTGTTATTCGGTCTTCCAAGTATTTTCCCTGTCATGTTTAGAAGTTTTCAACCATTATTTAATATCATTTGATTCCAGAATTTTTAATGGGATAAGGCTAAATTTAAAAGCTGCTTTCTAAGCTGCACTGTAAGCTTTTTTATTTCTGGAAATGCCTGCATGAGAGAGAAGCTAAATGCAATTTTTCTTGCTTGTACATTTTTGAACATAATTTACTTTGATCAGTCTTTTTTATAGAAATAAATTAAGAATTTTTCCACCTTATCAAAATGAAGCAATTTTTTGAATAAATTGAGGTTGTTAGAAAAAGTTAAAAAATCATAAGGAGTGCGCCAGGAACCACATTTAGATTTCTACACATTCATTCCCTTTCTTTAGATCACTTTGTGTATTAATTCAAAGAATGAGATTGAGGTTGTTAGAAAAAGTTACTGATTCATATTGAACTTATTTAACTATTTAATGACAAGAATTTTCTATTTTACCTTTACAGCTTTACGTAAATTTTTTTACAAAATAAGTGTCACCTATGGCGTAATCTTCAAGTATAAGGTTTTAGTTAAAACCCCAGTTTTAATATTTCTATTCGTTACATAATGTTTAAAATCTTTCTTTAAAAAAAGTGATATCTGAGATTATTTAACCCCAAGCTGAACATAACGTTGTGTGCTTCAAAAATATTTTTTAAATCGCACTAAATATTGCAAGCAATTCTCTTTCCTTTTAATCGATTATTTTTGTTAATTAACTCCGCCATTTTGAAATGTATATCTTTTTTGTGAGTAAAAATAAATTTAGTCGCTATATAAATATAAATAAAGCGTTTGCAGATAACTGATATCATAATTACTGACATATTGGATCTTGACAACTCCAGAAATCCTCTTAGAACGAGCTTGTATATCTCAGCATGGATGAGGGGGACTGGCTTCGGTTCTACATACCTTCCCCCTTGGCGGGCTTGAGAAGGAGTGACAAACAACCTCTCAGACACAGGAAAGAATGTTCCCTTTGCGACATTTCGTCGTTTCTCTTCGGCATTCTACATTGCTCATTTCTCTCGGGTATTGTGTTTATTGTGAGTTGTTTCACACAAGCTTAGAACCTTAGCTAGTATTTGGGAAGCGTTGGACAGGAGTTACTTTCAGATTAGCACATTATTTCAGGGAAATTCTAAATACTTTTAGTTATATTGTAAAGTTCATTAATACCAAGGAAGGCTATGTGTAAAGTATATCTTAGGGGTGCCAGAGTAGCTCAGGGAATCGGTACGGGTTTCGCCATTCCAATAAAAGCTTGTCCAGAGTCATGAATGTTTAGAATGGGGTGGCAACCTAATAATTACAGCTCAGAATCTAAAATACTGCTCTTACTAACTAATAAATGAATTAATATATGCAAATAAATTTAATATGCTTATTTACAAAGAGGCCTCAATATAACTTATTAATTTAGTTACTTATCACAGTTACCGGCATTACAGAGGCTACGAACAGTTTGGCACGCGATTTTACACGGAATCTACCACTGAGTAACACTAACTTGTTACCGACTCAGAGGTCACTGGCGAGCTGCTTTTATATGTAACTTGGTAGAAGGAACGGGAAGGGGCTAGAATTAATATCATTTTTCAGTAACCTTAATTCTCTTCTCTGCCCAAGAAAGCAGATGTCATCCTTCAGTTAGCTCCTTCCCGTACAGGTGTGATCCTGACGGCGCCTACTTCCATAGTCTTAAACAATAGTGGGTAGTATTAATTTTTTTTCAATCTCAAGTTGATTGTTTTTCAATTTTATTTTATTGTGTTTATTATTTTAACTAAATTTAGTCATAATAAGAACATTGTTTCAGATTTCATAAAATGTTTTTGTGTTTCTTCCAGTTTTATTTAAAATCCTCCATTCAGTCTATAATTTCAAAGTAAACGTTTTTAATAAAATCACTTCTTTCTTACAGGTAAGCATGCAGACTTTGTAGGAAACTGTAAGTTTTAATACATCTATATTTCGACTATTATTTATTACTTGCAAATTGATATTAATAAGTTAATATTAAGGATATATAATTGACACAATTCTCAGTTTTATGTGTTGAGTTATGATTATGTTCCGAATGAGTGATATAATTTTTATTTGGTAAATTAAACTTATAAATTTAATTATGAATTTAGTTAGCAAAATAGTTTTTAAGACATATAAATAATGCTGTACCCCCACACTATACAATGAAAAAAAGGATAAAATAAATGTGATGATAGCAACTAAAATGTCTAAAACTTTTAATAAATACCATGCTACTTCTTCTTGAAAAATAACACATTCATTAAATTTCATTACTAAACTACTTATTTCCTATTTTGTTTTACAAGTCGTGTAGATCTTTTGGTGATTAACGCTATCGTGACAGTGTTAGGCCCTGTGCGAGAGTGATAATTACGGCCAGTGCCGGGGCCGAAGAGGGAGAGGAGGACGTGACGCGGCGAAGCACAGTCAGACATCTTCATCTTGAGTTGTCTGTGATTGATGGAGAGATGTCTAGGTTGGGAGGCTCCTGCTGACTGGGCTGTACCTGTTCCTCCCTCAGAGAGCCCAAGGAGGTCCAGGACAATTTTGTCCTAGTGCCTGGCTCCGTTCAAGCCCCGAAATTTTTCAAAATATGAATTATGTGGAGGGCGCAAGAATGAGGACAGAGGAGGTGGAGAGGACAGAGAAGGCAGCCGAGGACTGTCATGAGGAAAGGCATACTCCAGGACTTACATGAGGGTGCCGAGCAGGCGTTTCGAGCGTCATGGCCCAACCAGGCCTCACCCAACACCACACCCCCGATCCCCAATTCCACCTCCCGCGTCCCTCCACCACACGAGTTACTTCAAACCAGAGTTATAAGTGTACTAATGTTATACAATTTTGTTGCTTTTAGAAGGAGAAAAAGTTTCGATATTTCATTGTGGTTGTCACCTAAGATTTCGTTAATGGTCTCTGTTATGTTAAATCCAGTGCTTGCGGCTTGATCAGTCAATATGTCTTTATACTAGTGACCTCACCCCATGTTCGGCACATGAGTGGATCTTATTTTTTTATATGGTATGTGTGTGAGGTTTAAATGACCTATGCGCAGTATCGTCAATACTACTTTCTCCGTTTCCCATGATGAATGTTTTCCAGATTTTCATTGATTGCTTCATTTCTCTTAGTTTGTAGCCAACCAGCCAGACTGTCATTTTAAACCGATATTATGTTTAATGAATATAGTGTAGTGTGTACTGAGTATCCCATGTTTTGATACTTTTTGACTGCCTTATCTGCTTTTCCATTTCCAGGTATTAGGCTGTGTGACTAGGAACCCTCCGAATATTACACTGATACAGTGCCTATGTAGTTCGTTGATAGCTTCATTATCATGGGATGTATGGTCAATGGAGTTTTTATAGTAACTATGGAGAACTGTGAGTATAGACTCACAGGAGTATGGCTATTTTATTTTGAGTGGGAAGGTGGATTCTAAAGGTTTTATTTATTGAGAGGAGTTCTGCAGTATATTTGGTAGATAAGTTATTAACAGAGAATATTTATTCTAAGTCATCAATAACGAATGGTGTCCGACTCCCTTACTGATTTTAGACCCATCTGTGTGTGAGAAGTGGAGCACACATCGTATGCAATGGAGCACTTTTGCATAAATTAGAGGATTGGAGTATTTTTTATTTGTCTCATTAAAGAAAGGTTGAGCATTATAGGAGAGAAGGTCCAGGGAGGTTTGGTGGAAGGCACATTGATCATTATTTTGGGATAGGGGATGATATAGTATTTAAGGAGGTTATAGATTCTTTGTGGTAAGGTTAGAAATCTTTGATTTGAAGGCTCCTATAGCTATCCATAGTTCCGTATGGTGAATAGGTTTAAGCATGGAGAGGATTCTCTCGCAATAATCGTAAGCCACGCAGACGTAATCGATCTTGCAACTGATGAGACTTTTGTAAAGTTGCAACATATACTTTCTATCTGTGTTACATATTCTGTGTTAGAGAGAGTTTTAAAGATTATGGAGCGGTTGCAGTTGTGTTTGAGCTATTTTATTTGAGAAGCCTAGTTTAGATGTTTATTGAATGTAATTTCAAAGTATGTGTATGTGTCCTGATATTCTGTTGTTAAATCTTTTATAAATAGTAGGCGAAGGTTATTGATTGATTTTGAGGTAAATAATTTGCATTTTGACTTTTCTATTGAAATGCAATACCCACGACTAGTGAGCCTTTGGATAATAGCATTTAATGAGAGTTGAATATTTAGTTGAAGTATGTATAATGTTTCGTTTGAACTATATACAACAAAATCGTCAGCAAAGAGTATACCTGTAACTGGAGCTTGAACTATGTTTAGAACTTGATTTGTGGGGAGGGAGAAACGTTTGGCTGCGAGGACACTTCCCTGTGGGGCACCATTTTCTTGTGTGACTGAACTGGAATTGCTTTCTTTGATTCGTACACAGAAATGTCTGGAACATGATAGATGAATAATGAAGTTAAGTTTGTGACCGTTGATCCCAATTTCTATTAACTTGTCCACAATGAGCCTCCTGCAGATAGTATTTAAGGCATTTTAAGATCCAAAAATACTTCAGAGTTTTATGGTGTTTTGAAAACCCATTACGAATGTCGGATTCTAATTTATCTAGATTGTCATGCGTGCTTCTGCCTTGACGAAAAACGCTTTGCCACATTGGTTCAATTCCCTTTCTTTCAAGGAACCTATTTATTCTTTTCAGAATCATTTTTTCTAGTAGTTCGCAGAGAGAGCAGGTCAAAGAGATCATGTAACAGCTCGATGCTTGGTAACGTAGTCAGCTCTTTTTTAATATTGGGTTCCCTGTGGATTGCTTCCATCTTGAAGAATTTACCAGTTGTAAATATTTTGTTGAGGAATTTTTGTTTAATTGTTTAATTGTGTGTAGATATATTTTAGATGAAGTTAATGCAAATATTATCAGATCCGAGAGATCAGTCTTTTGTAGATCACAAGTTCTCAATGAGCTCAACAAGCGAAAAGGGGAGCTTCATCGACTCAAGAGAGTTTATTGTTAAATTTATGGGTAAAGTTTCTCGCTGCGTTTTAATTTCGACAAATTCTGTAGAATAATTCGAGTTGGAGGAGATTGTTTGACTATGTATAGCCAGGAGGTTAGCTATTTTTATTGAGTCGGTGACAGGACCACTAGGGGTTTAAAGCTGCGAAAATGATGAAACCTTTCATCTTTATTTCTGATTCAATCATTGAAAAGCATTTTTTGAGTCATCTCTTCACATCTCCATCTTTTTCTTCATCTGCTTGATTACGGGCATTTTCCTATACCTCAATCAATTCACTACGACTGTTAGGGAAATAAAATATTGAAGTTCCCTATCTATCTCACGATTAAATTTATTATAAATAAATCTGTTTACAGGTAAATTTTCTACGGCAACTTGCTTACGGTTATTTGGCTGCTACACTTCTTTGCTATTCCAACCCAATTTAATAGTCTGTTCAAGCCTGAAATTAGCCACCGCTTTTTCTAGCGCTCAAGTAAGCCCTGCTGAGATAACCATCGACTCGAGTTCTTCTCGTTTCCTTAACGAGTTCTTGAAGACTTATCGTCGGCGACAAAGTTGCAGACATGGACTCGTTGTTAAGGTTACTCCCTGTACCAGATCCATGTAATACCCAGCATTATGTCGTTCTCTCTAATGTCAGATTGCTGCGGGGTAGCTGATTTCTGAGCGTGTCCGTATAAGCCGCCAGTTATCTTGTCCGATCAATAATTCCGGAAATCTATAAGTCTGTTCAAAAGGAATAGTCACAAGTCTTTAAGCCCTAATACTTTTTCTGACTGATCAGCGAGATGCTAATTAGAATTGGTTCGGTTTTAGAGAGAAGACAAGGTCCTTTTAACCACTGTCAGATATAGATAGGAAAAATACTTGGGCTTCCTATCAGTATCGCGATTTGATTATCCGACTATGTTACTGTTGAGCCTTTGTGAAGGAACGTTTGAACGACTACTTCGTTTTTAGGATCTCTTATAATGAGACCCCTAAAGTATTGTGTATATTACCTAAAGTTTCGGTTTCATTACTTTCCGTTTTATCTTTGTGCACTAAAGCATTATGGCGCACTCTGCAATCAGGAACTTTACAACTAGGTAAAGCATGGCATTTTGCTGCCCTAAGGTTACGTTTTAATCATATAAAACACGACCTATTGCTCGTAACGAATTCCCTACGATCTTTAAATGACAGCGCATTGAAATCTTCACAGCGCGATATCTGGTGATAATTTCCAGAGGAATAAATACATTTTATCTCACTGCTATCTACCTTTACCGGTGCTTGAGACTTCTTATTCGTGTAGCTGACATTCAGTTGTTCGCTTTCCTCAAAAGCAGGGTGCTCTGGGTCGGTCATTCTCAGAGCGCATGTCTCAGAGGCTATAAGTGGCAGTTAGAGCTGCCTAAAACTTAAGAGTAACTAAGTTGCAGCCATTATGACTGACAGTGAGTCTACTCTCCGCCACGTTCCAACTTAAATGGAGAAGTGAACTTTTCCACTAATTATTCTACTAATAGATAATTAAAAAATTAATCAGTTTTTTCAAAGATTGAACGGCTTCATCGAAATTTCTAGTTTTAGCTGCAAAATCGACTAATAAATACAACTTCTCTTCTGTGATTGCCGGAAATTTGCGGAGATTAATTAGCATGCTCTTAAGTTTTTTATTAGGTCCATCTTATCAACTCAAGAGTGCTAATTATGTCATTCACGCAACCTGGTATAACTGTTTATTTAGCCTTCCCTGTTAAGGCATTTTGTAATTTTCTTCTTCGGAAAAGAAACAAATTTCAGCGGACTACTTGAAACTATTAATAAATAGAAGCCATTCTGAAGGATCGCCACTAAAACTTGCTAACGTCTTACCTAGGGCTTCTCTTTGATAAGTTCTCACCCATCTTGGTTTTCTTGTTTTGGAGAGGTAACTTTTGTAGATAAGTTGCTAGAATTTCGTAATTGGAATCTGACTCTAACGTTAAAACATTGTTATCACTGTTCTTTTGTAACAAACTATTAACTTGGAGTTCCCTTAAAGCTTTTTCTTCCCGGATCCATTGATCAATTTCCTAGCTATACTTGGGGCTAAATGTAAGCTAATATAGGACAAATTACTCAGCAAACCGCTGACTGACAGTCTTACTCCACACGATTTGTTTCTGCAGCTCCAAAATTCTCAAAGTTTTCTCCGCCTCCGCTAAGACCTTCACTGCCTCTGCTGTCCTTCACTGCCTTCTTCACCGCCGTCCTTTTTTGTTCTTTAACTTCTGTGTTCTGAAGCTTCACTCTTCTTCTTGCGTTCAGTCCGCCAGTTCTTATTCAACGCGCGAGAAAAATACATCCTTAACGTGCATTTACCATTTGGGCCTGTTCCGGGACTGTTTTTCTTAATGTGTTTTATTAATGGCTTTGTTAGTTCATAAACATTTAATATTAGACAGGAAATTAAAAAAGTGTTCATAGCAGACGATTTTACAAAATTTTAATGTAAAAATTATTGTTTTTTTGGGAACCACTAATACTCAACATCATAAACGTGAAATTTAGTTTTTGGTGTTCAGAAAGTGCCTCAAAATAAATATAGCTGAATTTATTTTGTTACAAAGAAGATTATATTATTAAGATGAATAATTCCCCCTTCCCTCCATACCTGTCTCTCACATTGATTTCCTCAGAAGAGGAAAGTGTTTGTGAAAAAAAGAGCGAAAATTTATGCTCAACCATCTTAAGGTTTCAGGGAAAAATATGACAAAATCGAACTTGAAACTATTTCATTAATTGATGGTTTTAGTTGGGGTTCAGTCAAGGTAGATCCAAAAATATACAAATTTAAAAAAAGTGTATTTTTTAAAAATATTTTTGCCAACGTTTCGGCTTACATTGTAAGCTATCTTCAGGGCTGCCCATCATGAATTAAGACTATTTCATCCAATTAATATATTTATTTCATATATGTGTTGTATACATTTATAATAAAAACGAATATCATAAAACGTTATTTAAGAATAGAGAGCTTTTTTTTTTACCGAAGACGTTATTAGATGTTTTTTGTTGGGGTTCGGTCAAGGTAGTCTACCTTGACCGAACACCAACAAGAAAACATCTAATAGTTATTTAAGAATGTAACTTTCATTTCTACTTTAATTAAAAATTAGGTAACAGGAGGTGTTGACTTCCTTCTGCCTGACGGACTTCACGGCAATTGATAGCCACTGGACGATCAGATATGCGAAGAACGTAGAAGAATAATATCCTTCCCAAACCCTTTGATAACACTGTAGACCCTTCCTATTTCAGTCACCTTCCGTGACAATTTAATTCCCCTACAATTTCTACTGCTTCAGATATTCCGTCTCTACAATCCTTGATTAGAGGACGCTTTGATATTTTCCCGCCTTCCTCAAAACTTGTGTGAAATTTTGCTACTTCCCTATAATTTCCCTTTTCCTTTGATTCTGTTTATTGCTGTATTCTAATGTATAATATTTTCCTTTATGTTTGCTTAATGACAACATAACGGTGAATATTTACTTATTAGAATATTTTTGGTACCAAATGTTTATTGATTATAATCTTTCATGGTGCTTAATTAATAGGTAAATTTACTTATCAATTTAACTCATATAAATTTTAGATAAATATTTACAGTAAGGTTCCTTTAATTTTTCCTTTACAAGAAAATATTGTGAAACTCTCTGAGTTCTTTAGCCAATTTTTTTTTTAAACTTTTTGTATTAATAATAGTTTAGTACGGGCAATTGGCTACAATATATTTAANATGAATAGTTGGCCACCATATGTAATCGAATACGTCTTTAAGATAATGTGGACCTGGTAAAGCAAAAAAAGTTTTAAATAAAATACTCTTTATAGTGTTTTTTAAAATAAATTTTGACCTTAATTACAAAAATATAATTGCCTATATTAAAATACAATAGTTTTATGAAGATAAGCTGTAAGCTAGTAAATAAGCTTATACTTGAGTATGATGTTCGATGGTATAAAACTTCATATGGTACTAAAGCAGTACTGGATCCTTTTCTGTCCTCCTCTGGAATGCTATCGGCATTCAAAAACACATACAAATGAACTCAAACAAACACTAGAAGACAAATGGATAGACTTACTCTTACTTATTGAAACATGACTAACAAAAAAAGAAAAACTCATCTAACCATGGTACACAATTTACCGAACTGATCACGCAACGGACGAGCTCTTGGTGGAACTGCGCTCCTCATTCGCACTTCCCATACTCATCATTTAATACCTTCCACTCCTACCGA
Organism: Oncopeltus fasciatus; assembly: GCA_000696205.2. NCBI lineage: Eukaryota > Metazoa > Arthropoda > Insecta > Hemiptera > Lygaeidae > Oncopeltus > Oncopeltus fasciatus. Next base: position 284,416 of record KZ807592.1, read on the forward strand.
CTCGCTCCAATCCACTTCAGTGTCCATCAATACTCCCACTTCCCCAATTACCTTTTCTGCAGTATATTGCCCTCCTAACAAATCTATCACCTCAGGCCAATTCCACTAGCACTTAAAATCAATAGGTCCCCGTTTCCTCTCTGGAGAACATTTTAATGCGAAACACTAGCAGTTGAGCACGAGAACGACCAACTCCCGTTTCCGTGGTCCGCATTGAATTATATGCGATATTATATAATATAAAATAATAATATACAAACATAGTATATGATAAGTATTATCAATAGATCATTGACCTTACCAACTTAGGAAATTTAATTCAAATAATTTGTGTTGGCTATCATTGGGTAGTTATTGTATTTTTAATGATTACTTATTGTTTTATGTGACTCTTTGTGGACCTCTCTTCTAGAATTTTTGATATTAGGTCTTTGTCCTTTAGGTATAGCCCCCCTTGAGCAATGTCTAACTGCGACGAGCTAGACGACCCAGGCAGTGGTCTATGGTATATTCAACGCGATTTACAACTGTTGATTTACTGTTAATATTGGGAGATGTAAGTGTATGTATAAACTCCATTTTTGAAATTAGAAGGTCCATGGGAGATTTTTTATTGTTATTACTATTTGATTTATAAAATTAAATTCATTAAAGTACGGAATTTTTTATTATTTTACTTTCTATTATGTTAATTTTATTAGCTAGAACTTCTATCATTGCTGAAAGTTTTTCTAATTCCTTAAATATATTTGTTGTTGGAGCTGAGGATGTTACTTCTGATTATGTATGATTTGTTATACTTGGAGGGGGGGGGGGTTAGTTTTAAGTAGTTTTCTGCTTGTGAATATGAAATTTTATGTGAGACTCTTAATTCCTCTATCCTTTTATTCATTTTTCAACTCAAATAAACCTTGGAAAATAAGGAAAGTATTCGAAGCATCAGTCGTGCTTTAAAGGACGAGATCTATACAATTCGGTTTAGGAAATGTCGGGTTTCATTTGGTGGTGAAATATGACAGTTGTTCCTCCAAATTAGAATCCGTAGTAAGGACCTGGTAGCGTAAAGAATCCTCTGGCAAGGCAAACAGAGAGATAAGCAACATGAAATGTACGTTATGCAATCCTGTGGAGGGATTTTCCTACCGTTTCAGGCTAAGGACACTAATTCAACGTTTGAGACCGCTGTATAACAAGGTAAAGATAACGCCAGTCTCCTCTCTTATCTAAGCCGGCTGGCTCCTTTCACTTGAAACCGTCTGTCTTCCTTTCATCTTCCTCTATTTCCAAGGCATCATTGACCCTACTGGTTAAAATTCTATTAAAAAAAAATGTCAAATTATGCCATCAAAATTCTTCAACCTATTACTGGTGAATTATTTTGTTTTCAAAACCGTAAGAATTTTAAATAAGATATGCAAAGGAGGTAGAATAAAAAAATCTAGCTACCTCATCCGGGAATCGAATCCGAGTCTCCTGCTTTCCGGTCATTCACGGGAACGTGAGATTAAATACCACAACTAAAATCATTATTTAAAAAAGAAATATAGGATAAAACGAGAGTCTAACAATTAGCCGACAAAGTTAGCTCCTTGAGCATAAGACGATATATTCGTCTTATTTGGGGGTTTAGATTCGGAGCAGAAGTGCGGGGAGTAAAAGACATTATCTAGCTAGCCTCGGTGGTTTAATGGTCAGCATAACTCCCCGGAAAGCAGGAGACCCGGGTTCGAGTCCGGGCTGTGATACTAAGATTTTTTTTAAAGCGGTTACTGCGAGGAAATAGAATAAAAATTTATTCGAGTTCAGCCTGGGACAGATAGAATTTTAATTATATTCCCTCGCATTAATTTTTTAAAAATTTACGTGGGATACATACCACGACTAAATCAAAATTTATAAGATTTTTTTTTATTCTGACTCCTTTGCATTTCTTGTATAAAATTAACGTGGGATTAAATACCACAACTAAAAATAATTATTTACGTAAGAATTTTATTTTCTTCCTGAAATTATTGAGATTATTTGATCCATTCAATATATCATTGTATGTCCAAATTTTCTCAGATACGAGAAACATATTTATATAGTTTTAACAGGATAAAGTAGTGGATCATAAATAAAATAAATAATCTTTAATGATATAGTAAAATAGTGCTTACTTATTCCATTGTTTTTATCATTGCTTACTTATTTGAGTACTTAATCATTCTTCTTTCTAGAGTTTCATGTCATAAAATTAGCAGGCAAGCATTGGTTAAAAAGAATTGTCTAGGTCTTTACTTTTAAACATTTATAATCATTGATACTATTGCTAATAAAAATTAGCACGTGGCGACATATAATACAAATTTAGTCATATTTAGCTTTATTTAATTCTTAAATTTCGAAAAGAATTGTTCTTGTCATCGATTGAGTTCTTGTCTTTTAATATTTTTAGGTGACAAACGGAATTTGAGAGTTTTTGTTAAATTTCCCAATTTTAGGAACGTTTTATTTCCAAAATTATGTATTAACTGAACGCATTGATTTTTTAGAGTAAAAAATCAATGTTTGAAAACATCAAACAATGGTGTGCCATTGTTTGATGTTTTCGAGATGATTTTGTAGGTGTTTTGAAACAATTTTAGGATCAAGTTGGGAAGATAGGATAGTCTTGTTGTCTGCAAATAGAGCTAAGAGGGTACATGGATGGTTAGGGGGGGGGGGGCCAAAAACAATGGCCTGAGATGTTTTGACATTCAGAGAAAGCTTGTTTGTCAAAGCCAAGGATCATATTTAGGTCTTCTTGGATTTTTTGGATGGCGGTTTGTAATTCTTCTGGAGGGAAGGACAGGTAAATTTGGGTATCATCTGCGTAAATGTGATAGGAACAGTGTCTAATGGAAAGGTTGAGGTCATTAATATAGGCAGAGAACAGGTTGGCAAAGATGCTAGAGCCCTGCGGGATACCAGATGTAATAGGAAGAGGAGAAGATAAAGGTGCGGGGATAGAAACTACTTGGGATCGCCCAGATAAGAATGATTGAAACCAAAGAAGGGAATTGTTGGAGAAGGAAAGGTGTTTAGGTTTAGAAAACAGACGGGAGTGATCAATCGTATCAAAAGCTTTTGTGAAATCAATAAGAACAAGAATTGGAATTTTTCTTTGATCAATTGCAGCTTGGATGTCGGAGGTTATTGGATTTGGAGAGCAGTCTGGGAAGAGAAGTCAGAGCGAAAACCGGATTGGAAAGAATCTAGAAGCTTTGCATTTACCAAGAAAGAGGATATTTGTTTCTGTAACTTTTCTAAGGGTGTTGCAAGGATAGGGAGAATAGATATGGGACAGAAATCATTGAAGGAAGGTAGATTGGGAATTTTGTTTAAAGATTTAACTATTGCTTGTTTCCAGGAATTAGGAAAACTGAGTTCTGGAGGAGTTGTATATGAGCAGGAGGAGAGGAAAGATTTTTCGGGGGGGTTTTGCAAGGATAGGGAGAATAGATATAGGACAGAAATCATTGAAGGAAGGTGGATTGGGAATTTTGTTTAATGGTTTGACTATTGCTTGTTTCCAGGAATTAGGAAAACTGAGTTCTGGAGAAGTTGTATACGTGCAGGAGGACAGGAAAGATTTTTCGTGGGGGTTTTGCAAGGATAGGGAGAATAGATATGGGACAGAAATCATTGAAGGAAAAAGTTCAGTTTACAAAATGTTTTTTCAGACACCAGTAGACAGTAATGTACATTTATGATAATTTAATTATTATCATTAGCTAAGTTCTTATTTCAAGCTGAATATTTATAAGAGGCTTAAAAGGCTGTCTGTGACTCTAGTGATTCTTTTTTTTTTGTGACTTACCAACTTTTTTTTTTACCCTTATCACTAAGGACTTTTAGCTCTTAATCCAAGCTTATGAAAAATTAATTCATTCCACTTCCAATATACATTAACGCACAACCTTAAGTAAAAGGAATAAAGTCCTGAGTCATCTGAGAACTTGGTGGGTACTTTGTAAACACATTAATCAAGTCCACTTTAATTAAGTTGAGCAAGCGCATTGTCAGAAAGAAGGGAGTTGAAAGATACAACTCACTCTTAAAAGTTGTCTTTATCTCAAGGTTTTAATTTTAAAAGTTCTGTAGGCAGTTTTAGCAGCGAGCAACCTCACTCTATAACATGATTCCATGGTATAATAACTAATTATTGAACTAGCAAAATTACTTCTTTATGGGACGGAAAACTTGGCCATACACTACTTGAACATTTTAAATTTTATTATTCAAATATCTATTACGTTTAAAATAGTAATTTGTTCCTCTTTCATTACATTTTTGTTAACATAATAACATTTTGTAATTAAAATGACCAATAAGAAAAAACTACAAAATTATCCCCTAACTATCCTATAACTCCTTTTATTAGATAATTTTAGTTCGGTCAAGGTAGATCCAAAAAAAATTAAACAAATTTAAAAAATGTATTTTTTTTAAAGGATTATCTGCCAACGTTTCGGCTTACATTTTAAGCCATCTTCAGGGCTGTAGAAATGCAATGTCATGAGTATACAATAATAATTAACAATAATATAATAGAGAATTACAATAATGTAATGTGATATCAAAAGTATAAATGTAGAAAGCTCTGTAAGAGAATTTAAAAAAATTTTAAAAACAATTTGAAAAACATGCAGACCACAACTTATTGAAAAATAATTGAATAACATTAAAACAGTAATTTTCCACACCTACCTAACTTAGGGACAGGACGTCCTCTCTCGTCTTCATGATAGGTAGGTGTGGAAAATTCTATCCTCCATATAAATATATCCGGGTGATTTGCGCTTAGGCAGACGGGAGATAATATACTTGACTTCGGAAGGTGTTACTAAGTCTTTGGGATCTTTGAGGGTGTCTATATTTTTGGAGCAACGCCCTTGAGCGGCGTTTCGCTATGATAAGCATTTTAAGCTAATCTAGGAGTGGCCTTTGGAACTTAGAAGAGTATTTGTTAAATTTGGTTGGAGATTGGTCATACATATGCATTGCTGAAGGTTTGTGGTAAAGGGGTGTACAGCATGATCTAGATCTTCATAGGTCTTCAGAAAAATTCCGAGGTCAAGAGACTCTTCTATGAGAGTTCTAAACAATATCCAGTCGACTGAACCATTAATGAGGGAGGGGGGCAATTGTTTTGGAATAGGGGTCAGAGATAACGTTAGGGGGACTGGGCTGTGGTCAGAAGAGAGTTCGTTTAAGATAGGAGCAGTAAGGTAATTAAGAGGAGTCAGGTTTTTACAGATGAAGAAGTCTAGGATGTCAGGAAGGCGGTTCACGTCAGAGAGGGAGAGGAAGGACTAATTGTGCTTAGGTTTTGGGATGATATCGCATTATACAAAGCACGGGCACGGGAGTTGGTCGTTCTCGATCCCCATTTGGGGGTGTTTCCCCCATAGGATTAGGATTAGGATCAGGTTATAGGGCGATCAACATCATTCTTGATCCATTCTTTTAAATGTTTTTCGTTTTTTAGTGCTTGTTTACATTACGTTATATAGTATTTGGTGTGCAATAAGTCTTTTCCATTATAGTCTCCACCGGCAAGGAAGAGGGGACCAAAGACTTTGAGGAAAGTGGAAAATTTTGGTGTAGTGATTGGTTTATTTAAGCTAAATTGAAAAACGATTTTTTTTTTAATAAGTCTAAATCTTAATATTGAAGATTAGATGTTTTTACTTCCCTGACAGAATGATATCTGCTTAACAACTCCAAAACAGATCTTGTTTCAAATATTTTTAATTACAAATTGTTATATTATTTTTTTCAATTAAATTATGTTATATATTGCAACTCTCTAAGTTTCACGATTTTTTAAAAATCATTTCAGAGATATACAGAGCGACTTTATAGATGAATAGTTGGCCACCATATGTAATCGAATACGGCTTTAAGATAATGTTTTTTTTATTTTGTTTTCTTATTTGTCAACAGGTTTGGGTGTGACTGCATCACATTCAGCATCAGGACTGCACAGTGTGCGTTTGTGAGCTATAGGAAATTTTTCAGATAAGTGAAATCATGAGAAATCTAAAAATCATATAACTGCAAGTGTTGGGGACGATGTGATGTTGTTTTACCGTTTTTTGGTAGTGGTGGGATTGCAGGGGAGATTTGGGAGGCAATGTTGCGTATCTGAAGTCTGATGAGAGGTCTCTGAGAAGAGCTGGACATTGTAAGAACACCCCAAGTTTTGTTATAAGTTTAAATGGAGAGTTTTTTGGCCGTAGAGGTTATTAGTAGATGTTTTATTTGTTGGGGTTTGGTCAATGTAGATCCAAAGAGTGCAATTTAAAAAATGTGTATTTTTAAATTATCTGCGAAAGTTTTGGCTCACATTGTAAGCCATCTTGAGAGCTATTATAAAGGCGAGAGGGGACGTCATGTCACCAGGATCCCATATTCATGATTCAATGACCAGTCATGAATATGGAATCCTGGTGACAACATGTCCCCCCCTCGCCTTTATCATTAAGATTCGACCATTTTCCTTACACATTTCCCATCCGTATTCTAGTTACACAAACAAATATGATGAATGACAGATTGGAAGATATTATTTAAGATTATATTCTATAATATTCTCATAAATTGTAATATTATACTTGCATCGCTATAATTTCTAGTGACATTCGAACATTTATATTAACGTCTAAAAATACCACATTTTGAAAGACTGTTATTAAACTTAAGAAGTGAAGTTACTTTTAGTTTCGGTAAAAAAAAAGTATATGATTTTATGAATATTTCGTTACGAGATGTTTTTTGTTGGGGTTCTGTCAAGGTGTACCCAAAAAAAAAAAAATACAAATTTAAAAAAAGTGTATTTTTTAAAAATATTATCTGCCAACGTTTCGGCTTACATTGTAAGCCATCTTCAGGGCTATCATGAAGACGAGAGAGGACGTCCTGTCCCTAGGTTCACATTTCCATGACTGACAGTGTCATAGAAATGTGAACTTAGGGACAGGACGTCC
>KZ807592.1:320008-330884 GCA_000696205.2 Oncopeltus fasciatus
AAAAAAAAAAAAAAAAAAAAAAAAAAAAAAAAAAAAAAAAAAAAAAAAAAAAAAAAACTAAAACATATTGGGAATATAAGGTAAAGCTTCTCTTTAGTTAGAAAAACATTAAAATATTCTAATGGCTTATGGAATATATTTAACCCTTCTTTAAATATTTTATGCTGAAATATATTTTATCTATTATCTTAATACTGTTTCTATAATTAAAATTAATAATAAACACACTACCAATAAATCTTACAGATTAGTAATTAGTAAATGGTATATTAATGAACGCTTATTTTTTTTTCTTCCTAATAGCTTGCCTTGAACATAATTGGTACGGGTTTGTTGTAGAGCAGAGTAAACATTCGTTGCAAGAATAAGTAATACTCGAGGGAATTAGACTCTCTTGATGGGGAAAAGAAGAAAGTAAACTTCTGCCTGCCGACAAAGGCCTCCCCAAGGGACTCATAGCATCACTCCCAATCTCTTATTGGCCTCTACCTCTCTCTCTCTCTGGAATATCCGTCGCTTCCTTAAGCTTTTAGAAGCGGTAGTTCTTGGTTCCTTAAGCTTCACTATTTCACCACACTTAGTTGGTGGGCCGATTGAAGGCAACCTAATAATAATTCAGTAGAAGTTTATTCTTCTTGGCCCATTTTTCATCCTACTTACTTGTAATCGTTTTCTTTATATATGGCATAATATCTAGTGGTTTTATGTGGAATTACAGAAATTTTCATTGAGAATGGACGATAAGGAGCCAGTTTGGATTAGTAGATTGTGTTGTTGGGGCTATACTATGTTTAGTGCTTTATCTATGGCTTTTGCGGTGCATATAATGGTCATTGCATGAAGTGTAAATCGGTCTACTCCAGTGTAGCTCACAATAGCTGATCCAGTTTAATCGGCTATTTCGGGCCATATGTATACAAAACAGGATTGCATGTTTTGTAGAACGTTATAAAACTTTCTTACGTATACCATAGGTAATTCGGGGGCTAATTAGTGTCCAAGGTTCTATTATTGAATCATAAAGAACAATGGAATGTGGAGTTTGAAGTTAAGTTTATGAAGCATATAACTGACTCTACTGAAGAATTAGGATCTTTGTAAAGTATATGTGAGAGGTAATTGAGGAAAGAAGTTTGTACGTAATGGATGGGATGGTTTAGCAGATACTATGAAAGCTGATAATGATATAAGTTAGCTGATAATGTTATAAGCTCAAGTGGCATATCTCCGGCTTCAATTTTAATGCTATCTATGGGGGGTCGATCTGAATGCACCTGTGGCTATTCTTAGGGCACTATGTTGCACTGAGTTGAGCATGAGAAGGGTCTTGTCATTGGCAGAGGCATATGCTACACAGCTATAATCGATTATGGATTTTAATAAAGATCGATTGAAGAGTAACATAATGGTTCTATCCGCTCCCCATGTTGTGTTGAACACGTTTTCAGATATTTATGGACTTGTTTTGATTTTTTTTTAAACTCCTATCAAAAGTAAGTCCTAAATAGCATACTGCATCAGAATAGGATAGAATCAGGTTCTAGGACAGTCGTCAGCTGATAGCCGAAAGAAAGGATCTCAACGCTCGACAATCAGATAAGCTTTTAAATCTTATCTATTCTTACACTTTCCCCTATAAATAGCTTTAGACCTATTAGTCAATAGTATTTTTAAAAAATTAATTATAAGTTGATCTTATTTTATTTTAATTTAATATGGGGAGTCCCTCGAAGTCCTAAGAGGAAAAAAAAACTTACTTAAATTTAAACGAAAACTACTAACCTACAATTCAAAATAATCAGTATAGTAACAAATATACTGAACAAAACATTAAATTCGTAGTATTTAGAAAATTAGGTGAAGGGGATCAGCTTGGAACCAGTATTAATTGTTGGGTGTGCTGTTGCACCAGTAAATATTAAAAAACTTAAAGATGGCAGTTTACTGCCAATTTAAAAAATTTTTATGACATATGTGTGGAATGTACTAAACACGAAATGCTTAACACGAGTAGAGGAGTACACCGGTCATTTGAACTGATGAATTCTTCTGTTTCGGAAATACTAACTGAACTTCAGGTTTTCAATTTTGTGGAAGTTAAACAAATAATCAGTAAAATAAATGGCCCAACACCATCTTTATACTTAATTCTCTACATCGAGCTTACTTTCATCGATAAAGGAAGGTTATTTAAGACTTGATGTTAAGCCCCACATACCTTGCACCTCTGAGATGTTTCAGGTGCAACCGCTTCGGACATATCACAGATAACTGTGAGTCTAAAGTAGCACATTGTAAAATATGTTCTCAAAATGATCATGAAGAAAATAATTGTCTAAATGACCCATATTGTATGAATTGTAATGCTGAAAATGTACTTCTAAATATATCATGCCCTTCTTATGTTAGGGAAAAACAAATGTAAGAAATTTAGGTCACAAAAAATTACTAAGTAACTACCAAAAAAAATTAAATAAAAAATCAATGAACTAGAAGCACCGTCATTTTTAAAATCGTACGCTGAGAAATTGAGTAGTAATTTTTTTACTCCCATTATTATTCTTAAAAAACCGACTGTAATGACTAAGTGAGCAGTCGCTATCCGAACTTAGCCTGATAACGGCTGACAACCCAAGCCTGCAGCAGACGACCGGCACTCCCTCCCCCACCCCTCCTCATCACTCCCTCCATTCCCACCTAAGTGTCTAATCTATTTTTTAACCTACAAATTCAGCTTTACCCCATCCCAAAACTTTACTCACGCTAACCAAAGTTACTAAGAAAAGTGCCGATCCCCTGGTCTATAAAGAAGAATTTTAAAAACTACTTTCTCGGCTCTCCCCTGCTTCATTCGAATATACAGTCGGGCATAAAAGCAATGAAGGAGTTGGTGCAGGAATTTGTTGTAACCGCGTTTCTTATATGTTTTCCCTACCCTCAGTTGCAAGTATTTATACAGCTGAATTATAGCTATTAATAAGGGGCTTAATATAGACTTAACTGCAACCCCCGGCGGTACTATAGTTATTTGCACTGACTCTCTGTCCTCAATTATAAGTTTAAACCAACCATTTTCCACCAACCCGCTAATCATTAATATTCTGAAAAGCATAGAGGCAAGCGGATAAAATCAATAGACACTAAATTTATCTGGATACCCAGTCACTATCAATGGAGTATCTATGGAGACGAAGAAGCAGATAAAGTTGCAAGAATAGCTGCTACCCACCGCCAACTCGAAGACTTACTAACAATTTCTGACGTAATCGCCTTAATCAAACAAAAAAATGCTCGAAAAATGGGGTCACGAATGGTATACTATGAGTGATAATAAGTTGAGAATGATGAATTGTAGCGTTATGCTTTTTATAACTTCCGTAAATGGACTAAGAAGAAAAGAAGTACTGCTGACCCGACTTCGATGAGACCACACCAGAGTGACACATGGCCATCTAATGGCGAGAATCTTCTCCATGTGCAACTCATGTGGAGTACAAGTTACAGCACAACACATTCTTGTTGAATGTATGCTTTGCGAAGAACAGAGACGTAATAATTGCAAATGTATTCAACCATGCTGACCTTCCTTCTGGCCTCTGTTCTTCCCTTCGCCCCTAAGCGACTTACGAACAACATTTTTCATGGAGTCTCAAGTCATGGATTGTCAGGGTAATGAAAAGCGATCGATTTCTTATTAATTTTGATTGGTAGAAAAGCTTCAGGAAATTAGCTGCAGCGGATAATTTCTATGATGTCTACCGAAATGGTTTGCTGCATTATAATGATTATTTATAATTTTTCATTCAAGGTAGGTAGGTAGGTAGGATCGGGTTTAGGGGCGATCAACCCTTCGATTATTACGCCCATTTTTCATTCAATATTTTTAGACGTAATTCGTAATTGGAGGTGTATATCCTTTTCCCGTCATTTTATTCGGTTTTTTCCATACCTCTTTTACTTGTGTGTCGTGTGACGTTTGGAAAACATTAAATCCATGAATAACATTTACTTTTATTATAAGTATATCTGGCACGGACTTCAGCTCGATTATAGACCTGGATTAGATTATCAGTTGGATATCTTCGTACTTTTCTAAGGATTTGTAATTTAAATTTTTCCTTGCGTTTTGACATTCATCATTCCACCAAGTAACAGAAACTTTCCTAGTGCCGGTTTTGTCTTTGGAATTGTCTGTTCAGCTGCTGCTATTACTGTATTTTCTATTTGATTGAAATTTATAGTTACGATGAGGTATTATGCAATGGCTTTGAAAAAATCTACCATAATCATTATATTCCTCCTAAAGAAAGTTATTCAAATGGTTGGAAATGACATTCATTATTGTTCGCAGAAATATCAGAGAACAGTTCATAAATATTTTGTTTGGTTGTGGTTTTTTATCCCACGTAAATTTTAAACAATTTAATGAGAGGGAACAGAATAAAAAAATGTAGAGGGAATTGAATGAGATAACTAGCTAGTCCTTGTGGTGTAATGGATTTAGCATACCGGCCCGGATAGCAGGAGGTCCAGGTTCGATTCCTGGCGAGTACAAATAGATTTTTTTATTCTGTTCCCTCTCATTAAATTGTTTAGATCAGAGATCAGTTTTTTATTATTATTTTTTTTTTTACTTAGTTTCTTTTTTTGGAAAAAATCTGCTGAAAGCTTTCAAAAATTCTAAAATTTCACACCCCTAAAATAAGAAAAGAGCTCCAAATTGAAAAATCAAATGCGTTTGATTAGGTTAACTACTTTCATCCTACATTTTCCGAAGTTGACATAAAGCAAGCGGTGAACCAGCTGCTATTAATAAATATACTTCGACTCCCTCCTGCCTGGCGCCTCATCAATTTCTGTCAGCGTAAATCTCGTAATTCTCCCATCATTTACCCATATTAATCCAATTTTCTCTCTTTCAAGAGTGAAATAGGGACTCAGGAATGTATCATTACAAGAACAAACTGACGCCTCCGATACTCTGAAACCTCTCTCTCTCTGGATCACACAATTCGACAGAGGTGTTTTTACTTGTCTTGATAGAACTCACGATTTTTTTTATTTCTACGTCAAAGTCATGACAAAGGTCTAGGAGTGTATGATATATTACTCGACATGTTTTGTTTTTTTAAACAAAAAAGAGAGGGAATAGAATAAAAAATCTATCTGTGTCAGCCAGGACAGTTGTTTAAAAATAATGTGGAAATAAATACCTCAACAAAAATAATATTTATAAAAGTTATGTTTTTTTTTCCCCTCTGAAATGAACTTCATCTTAATTTGTAGTTGTTTTTTTTTTAGTAACATGATAATTAAATGCGAAATTTCAGTTCGTAGAAAAAAAAAGAAAAGTTAATTATGGACATGTTCGGTTGACCATGGGTTGTCTAGCGATCTGAAGGTATTTATGACTGTGGCATTTGACGAATTTCCATTCTCTATATAACCAATAACCATGTAATATTTTCCATGTTAATTTTATTTAATCTTTCTATAATAAATTATTACTTCATTTTTCTCCTAATTAAGTTTTGCTTTTCATCAGTAGTTGTGTGTTATTTATTTATCCATTACTTTTTTTAAATTATTTTTATGTATTTATTCTTCGAGAAGTTTTACATTAATCGTTCTCTGTTAAATTAGCTGCAGCGGATAATTTCTATGATTTCCACCGATAAGTTAATAATAATAATAATATAATATAAAATTAATCACTATCTTCTGTATAATGAAACCAATATAAGTAAATTAAAGGAACACAAAACACCAACAAGAGCACTATAAAAATTAGACAAATGCAAGACTTCAGAAAACAATAACGTACCACAAGATTGNGTAGTTGTGTGTTATTTATTTATCCATTACTTTTTTTAAATTATTTTTATGTATTTATTCTTCGAGAAGTTTTACATTAATCGTTCTCTGTTAAAGTTTTACTTCAGTTCTGGTAGCTTTCCCTCCCCCTTTACCTTTTCAGAGTTATCCATAATGACTAATGTACTAACATCCTGTCACGTCAATGCCCAATCCCTTTCTGCTCACATCGACGAATTTTAAGAATACTTCCCTTGAAACTTTTCCCATGTCATTTCCGTTTGTGAAACCTGGCTTAAACCCTCTATTCCCTCTCCAGCCATATCCCTCCCTTATGCACTCTTCCGCCACGACCGCGTTGACCGAACAGGTGGCGGGGTTGGGCTTTATGTACACAAGAGTATGTAAGTTCGCATTCTAGCTACCTCCTCCTCCTCTTCCATCCCTCATGTAGAATTCCTATTTACTGAAATCTGTCTTGGCCCTAATTCCCTCCTTTATGACGTGGTTTTGCGTCCTCCTAATGTTCCCTTAGAATTGCTAGTGAAAACTCTATATGATTTTGTTCCCTTTTATGCTAATATCTCGGGCTATTTCAATTCTTTCCCTTTCTCCCAACAAGTTGTATCTTGAGAATCTTTTCAACTCCCTTAACCTTTTCATTGTTCTTTTTAAACCCACCCACCACACAAAAACTGTTGACTCTTGGCAGGACCTATAATTTGTAATAGACTCACAAAATAATATTTTATCAATTTTTAGTGCAAGGGAACAAAATAAAAAATCTAACTATACGAGCCAGGTTAGACTCTAAGCTCTAGTGAATTTAATTACTTATCAGACTTGTCTCGGTAGCGTAAATGGAAAACGCACCGGCCCGGATAGCAGGAGATTCAGGTTTGTGACCTGGCTGAGATAATTAGATTTTTTATTCTGTTCCCTTGCACTAAAAATTGTTAAAATTAACGTGGGATTAAATACCACACAAAAATAATATTTATAAAATTAAAATTTAAAAGTAAATAACGAGAGACATTTAAACAGCTTGACAATGTCAGCTCCTCCGAGCTTAAGACGATTTATATCAGATTCCCTTTTACATTTCCATTATAATTACATATTTTTATTGAAAGTAGTAATAATAAGTAATTAGGTCTTATGTACTGTCTTCTTTCTTCATTTCCAACTAAAAATTTAAATAGAATTTAGTGGCCAACGGCCATACCACGTTGAACACATTGTGCAGTTGTTTTTAAAATTTTCGGTTATATATCTAAATTATATCTACAGTATAAATTTTCTGCTTATCAATTTTTTTTCTTTGATTAGCAATCAAAAATGGAACGAGATATTTCATTTAATTCCTTGATTGCTGCATTTAATTGTGAAATAAACAGCTATTAAATTAACTAAACAGCTATTAAAATAAAAAAATTTCGTTTAAAGTATTAAATAGAGTTTTATAGATTGATGACATTTAAATGTTAAATATTTTTAGAGTATGGACTAGTGGAAATCGTATATGTTTTAAACAATTAATGAGAGGGAATAGAATAAAAAATCTATCTGTCCCAGCCAGGACTCTAACTAGGATCTCCTGCTTTCCGGGGCAGTATGCTACCGCTTGCACCACCAGGACGAGCTAGATAACTTATTAAATTCCCAACACACTAGCGAAAGTCTAACCCACGAGAAAGGCGAATAGATTGTCTTATGCTCGAAGGAGCTGACATTGTCTAGCTATTTATTGACTCTCGTTATTTATTTTCTTAATTTTCATTTATAAATATTAATTTAGTTGTGGTTTATTATCCCACGTAAATTTCAAACACTTAATGAGAGGCAATAGAATAAAAAAAATCTATCTATACCGGCCCGGAAAGCAGGAGATCCAGGTTCGAGTCCTGGCTAGAACAGATAGATTTTTTATTCTATTCCTTCTCATTAATTGTTTAAAATTTACGCGGGATAATAAACCACTACTAAATTAATATTTATAAACGTATATGTTTTATCTCCAGTGATTGGTGGAAATTAGTCATTTCTTTTTATGGTAATAATTCAGTTACTCTGTGCACAATTAGAAGAACTTGATTTCAAAGTGGAAATTATACATTTTTTCCCACATAGTTTTCTTCTTGTTTTTGTATTTAAATTTGGTTCATATCTTCTGGAAATATGAAAGTCTATCTCTTCTATACTTCAATGTTTTGACATATTTAGTTGTTTCGCATCAATCTATAATTTATTAATGAAATATTAACTTATATCTAATCCATTAATTTCTAATAATTTACTCATCTTTAATTACATAAAATATCCTTATAGAAACTTTACAACCTTTGAGTCGCAAAATTACCAACATAGTAATTCCCTTTATTAAATCGCAGCTCTAAACTTCCTTAACAAGTGAAGGATCAGTGAAATTGCTTCATAGTTGGTGTAAGTCAGAGGTCCGCTTTCTTCCTTAACGACGAAGGAATAATAACACTGGGGAACACATTTTTTGTTGAGTTATATCTGACACTGTTTTTTCACTAATTTTTGGCGTCTGAATCTGGGAGCAACCTCAGATTTTGTCTATCACGTCAACTTTTTAAACCACAGGATCATAAAAATCATGAAAATCATGCATTTAAAAGAACTTAAAGTAAAAACGCACCAAATAAACTGTTTACAAAATATTTAATGTAAGTTAAATCGAGTTCATACATATAAAATTGTTTAATTAATGAACATTACTTAAAAATAAAGATAAAAATTTGCGTTTTTAGCTTTTTCTAGAGTGTTTAGTTTGTGTAAATTCGCGCTTGATGCTCCAACAATAGTCAGCCAACATATGTACGTCCCATCTATCTTGATACCTTGCTTTCATGACTCTCCAATCTTGATGGAAACGCTCACTCACTGCACCAAGATTGTCCGGGAAGTTTGCAAGGAGGCTGTGTAAAAAATGCAATTTAATGCTCATGTTGCAACCTAGCTTTTGGAAGCTTCCAAAGAGTTTTTGGACAATTTCGGAGTAATTCAACGCTCGTTTATTTCCAAAAAATATCTTTAACGATGTTTTTGAATGCCGTATTCGTATTCGCCTTCGTCCAAAGAGGTAAATTCATTGAAAACTGGCACGGGGACTGCGGTACTTGGCGTATAGCTGACGGGAGAACCAGGATACTCTATTTTACATTTGTTTTTCTTGGTGTATCCCGATGTTTTCCCTATAAAAAAGTATCAATCACTTGAATGATCTCTGGGCTCGCGCCAAATCATAGGTATACCAAATGGAAGCTTAGCAGGAGTTCACTTGGTCCACATCCGTAAACCCTCAACACCCTGTTTACACACTCTATGAGGTGCCTATGCTTTATCTTGATCACCAAGTTTCACTTTAAAATAGGCAAAATATGCTTGTCCGACAAATTTACTAATGTTTGTCCTTTGACTGGGAATGGTAAAACTGCCACATAAATAACAAAACGAATCGGGGCTGTTTTCACACTTTCGACATGTAGGAGCAGAGGGAGCTATAAGGAAACGTTTCAGTTCCAACACACTATGTAGTTCCGTATACTTCCGTAACGAAATACTAAATACTGCTTACCGACACACAACGTCTCAGTTCAAACACACCATGTAGTTCTGTACACTTCCGTAACGAAATACTAAATACTGCTTACCGACACACAACGTTTCACCACAGTATAACAGACGCAACTAAACAGGCAGGTCTAGACCAGCATGCGCTCTACCCACATAGAAACCGATCGTGACGTCATGGACAAAAACTAACAAGTGCTTAATTCTATAGTAAACAGCTAAAAATCTAATTCAGGAATTTAGTTACAAATTGCATCCCAGTGCAATCCAAGCCTATTTTTGTTTTACACGCCTTATATCAATATTTCGCTAAAAGTCCGGATGCTCATGTTGTCGTCCGATAAATTTCCTATCCCTCTTCATTTCAAAACTAATCAAAGGATTGTTTTACAGAGAAAATTTTCCTATTTATATCTTGGTACGTCAAATTCTTTTCACTTGATTGAATATCTCTATTTACAATTATTAACATGTTTTGAAACTATTCTTTCAAAAACAGAAAAAACAAAGTTCTTTTTTTTACCTCATTTTTGTCTCTTTTTATTAATGATTTTATTACGAAACATTTACATTATGTGTATTCTAACCTGACAATAAATATAGCCTATATAAGTATAAGCAAAATAATTGTTAAAATCATTACTTTAGAATAGAAATAGTATTATTCGTTCATGTAAAAATATTTTAACATTTCAGAGCTTGATGGAAAAACTTGTATATTTATGTAGGTCATTATTATATTTTTTACATATATAATGTATCATTTACATATAAATTATTTTTTTTAGGTGTGGACGTTTTCGATGCCATTAATATTCAAGTCTCTTTAGAAATATAACAATAAAATATTAAATAATTGTATATTAATAGAATTTTATTTTTATGTAAATATATATTAACTAAATAACAAAATTAGAGTCATAAGGAAAAACAGCATACATCATATACCAATAAAAAAGTCTCCAAGCAATGATAAATTGTTAACCTAGCTCCAATTTGGACATGATAAATACCAAGATGAAGATCAAGAAGAATGAGAATAACCTTCAAGGTCGTTTGATGACAAATTATCAATGACATCTTTTGTCAAATAAAGATTCTTTGATGGCTTAGGTATGAGGCGATATCCATTGATATCTGAGAAAGTTGACCGGTTTAGTTGAAGGCTACCGCATGCTCTTCATTAATTACTATTATTATCATTATTAATCAAAGTCCTGATATTTAAATGAACATTAGAAATGATTTGTCATTCCGTGCTTCTAAATGGATTGAAAAGTCATTAGTTTCTAGTGGAAAACTGTTTAATTTTTCTAGGGTTTCAATCCATTTCATGGATCAAACTAATTTGCGCCACTAAATAATTACTTCGGATCTAATATAGTAAAATTTTATGGAAAGCATAGCTTGAACATACTTCATTTATAGCTATTATTTTATTTATATTAATTATTATTATTTTACA
>KZ807592.1:333177-354284 GCA_000696205.2 Oncopeltus fasciatus
GTCTTACACTCGAAGGAGCTGACATTGTCAAGCTATTTGTCGACTGTCGTCATTCGCGTAGGTTAGGCTCTCGCCAATGTAGAGGGAATTGAATGACTTATCTGGCGCGTCCTGGTAGCACAATTGGCAAGTGCACCGGCCCGGATAGCAGGAGATCCAGGTTCGATTCCTGGCTGGGACAGTTAGATTTTTTATTCTATTCCCTCTCATTAATTGTTTAAAATTTACGTGGGATAAAAAACCACAACCAAATAAAATATTTACTAATTTATTTATTACATTCTGTTAAATAAAAACATTTTGTAATTTGATTACAATGAAAAGTAAAAATGACATTGAATGACGTGAAATGAGACGGTGACCAAGACACCATTCTCCCCAGGAGGTCACGGGGTCATCTTCGTTTGAGTCGACGGGGAGGGTTGTGGGGATTGGAGTTGAAAAACATGGTCTGTGATAGTGGATTAGGATGGAATGGCAGTTTACTGTGGAAAAGGGTGAAGCGTGAAGAAATGAGGTCTAGAACAAAAGAGATATTAAGATCGCAGGGAAAGAATGAATTGGAAGAGAGCATTTGCAATTATTCTGAGGGTTTTTGATTGAAAGGACTGGATTCTTTGTTGCAAGGCTCTGCGGCACCCCAGATTTCTACTCCGTAAGCCCAGATTGGTTGTAATAAGGTTTTTTAGTGCGTCAGTTTGTATTCAATCGTAAGATTGGAGTTATTATTCACGAGTCTGTATAAAAGTCCATATCGCCGATTGAGTTCTTGTCTTTAAATTTTAGTATGTTCTCCCCATATGAGTCGTGAGTCAAGATGGAACCCAAAGTAACGAACGGAATTCGAATGTGGTAAAGGAATATTGTTAAATTTATCAATTTCTGTGAAGTCTTTTTTCTGCAGTTGGAAATTATTTTGAACGCATTTTTCTTCATTGATTTTATTCTCCATTTGCCACACCATTGTTTGATTTTTTCGAGGTGATCTTGTAGATTTTTAGAAGGAGTTTTAGAATGGGGATGGTTGGATAGGATAAGGCTTTGTCGCCCACAATAGAGCTAAGAGAGTTCTTGTGAGTTCTTGGGTAGTGACGTCAGAAGTGTACAGAATAAATTGCATAGGTCCAAGCAAACTACCTTTGGTCCAACCAACCACTTCAACGTGGGTGGTGTAAGGGTGGGGGTAAGAGGCGGTAAGTACAAAGGGATAGCGGCCTGCTTCAAAACGACAGTACAAAGAAAAAGGGTAGGACAATATTGCGGATAAGTAGCTTTAAGGAACTAGGAAACACTTGGACAGGTTGATTTAGAAGGAGGGCTAATGGTTTTTCAGAATGTTGAAAATTTTTGAGTAAGTTGAAGAAATTTTTTCTACGTCAGTTCTGTCGTTAACTGGATTGTGTTGTAAGTTGATGTGAACGGTTTTACCCAAGAGGCGTTTTTGGTCATAGGGTTCAGTTAAAAGAATGGTAATGCTATCAAAGTAAAATGCGTGTCTTTGATGAATGACGTATTTTGTGAGGGCAGTTTTTATCAAATAGCAACACACTTTCCTCTCCTGTGGAAGTTATCCACTGTTATCCTCTTCTCAAAGCCAGTTAAACCCCCATGTAATCCTTCTTCCTATCGCCCAAAAAGCTTGCTTCCACTCTTTTCAAAGGTCTTTGAGAAGATTCTTACAAGGTTAATACCAATCCTAGACGATCACCAAAGACTTCTAAAACACCAGTTTAGTTTCCGAGCCAAACACTTCACGGTGTTTCATGTTGTAGATTGCATATCATCCTCTTTCGAAAACAAGCAGAACTGCATTCGTGCCTTCCTCGATATACATAAGCATTTGACTGGGTGTGGCATCGCGGACTACTGTTCAAATTAAAAGCCATCCTTCCAAGCACCATTTACTTTATCCTTCGCTCCTACCTAACCGATCGATTCTTCAGGGTCCGACGAGGATTAAATTACTCGGAATATTACCAAGTGGAGGCGGGAGTTCCACAAGATAGTGTGCTCGGGCCCATCCTTTACATCCTGTACACTGCCGATACCCCCTCTCATCTTAACTCACTCCTTACAGCCTTTACGGATGACCAAGCGATCCTATCTTCCGATGCCGACTTACCTACTGCCAGAAAAAATCTCCATCGGCCTCTCATGGACATACAGCGATGGTGCCAGCGCTGACGCATTAAGGTCAACGAAGGAAAATACTGTCATGTTACGTTCACACTAAAGAAAAAACAAACTGGCGAATTTACCTTAATGATAATACTATCCCAACTTCCTACTACGTCAATCCTTTAGCCCAAACTCTATCCAGTAATACCCATCCTAATAACCCACCACGCCGCCTGAATAGGAAATGGCCGCGTGACCTCCTTAACACTTCATAATAATAATTAAAAAAAAAAAAAGGTAAGCAAAATAGAGCGTATAATAATATGTGTAGGATGGAATAGCCCCACTGACCCACCATTCCTCAAATCCTTTAAATAGATAAAACCTTACGGTTTGTGGCTGACTTTTTTCATGATTTCTTTATTATTCTTGAGTAAAACTAAAACTAAGTTATTATAGTTGCTCTATATTAAAAACATTTGCATATTTTAACTTGGTTTACAACCATACAATAACCTGCCGTTCAAAAAAAAAGTAAGTGACGTGAAATTTCTCTTAACAAAAGGATTACTTATATGTAATTAAATCACTAGTAATATGGTGATGTTATTTTTAATGTGTACAAGTAAATGTGCCTAACTTCGTGGCAATGGTAAAAGCAACCCATGCCAGATTGTTGCGTTTATAAAATAACTTCAATTTACCGAAGTAAGTTACCTTTTGCAGAATAAGAAATCATATAGGATGTACAATTTGTAACCAACTCTCCTCATCAAGTTGCATTCAATCTCAACTTAATAATTTCATCGATTTAATATTTATTCACAAGCATTTCAGTTGAAGCAAAACACTAGGCCTTGACTGGATCTTTACATAACTTTAGTGGAATAATTTCGGCAATCAGTCTTTAATAATGTTAATTGAAGAACACTTGATCTCACTGAACAACCTAGTCATGCATAAGCGCCGATCACATAAAAGCAGACTGGTCACGCGAACTCTAATCACGCAAAGTATCGACTGCTTCCTCGATGATTTCATTAAATAATGAGTGCTCCCATGCATACAGAGCATGGTCAAAAGGTGCTCCCTACTACTCACTCTTCGAAAAATCATCAGTGGACCAATAGATAGCATATTCCACCCTTAGTTTACATTTAAGTTCATTTAAATATTTTTTAGTACTTTAATTTTAGAGAGCATAAAAATATTTTAAATCTTTCCGGTTATTAATAAAATCTTATAAGATCTTTAGGAGTTAGAGGTAATGATTCAACCACTAGTACACTATTCTTTAGATGAAATTGAACTTAATATGAGAAAAATCTGATAAAATTATCTTATTATATTATATACCATGCGATAATAAAATAATGTAAAAAAAACAAACTTAATAAATGAATGAAATGATAAATAAAATAGGGCTCTGGTAAACTATAAGAAAGCGGTCGTACATAAATGATACTGAGAGAAATATATAGTAGTATACTATAAATTTATCTTACCTCTCAGAGCTGGATCTCAGCTAGAATAATTAGAGGTGAGACGGTAAAAGGATTAAAATGGGATCGAGGAATCAATGAAGTATACCTTACTTTTATCAGGACTCATCCTCGAAGATAAAACCAGAAAACGATGAGCAGCTATAATAGATTGCGGAAACAACTTGATATCGGATGGAGAAGCGGATTACATTGGCATATGACGTCTATACTGCATCTCCCTTGAGGCCAAGAAGCAAATACGAGGAAATTTGCGAACAGTGAGATCCACACCATACCAGTAAAAAACTTTTTTTTAAAAATAAAACTTTATTTTTAATTACTGTCTACATGTTTATTGTTTCTAGTAATGGGCTGGATAATATTCACTATATAAATTAATTTAAAAAAACAAAAATAAACAAACAAAAAAAAATAGATAAATCAATAAATAACTANTCTGTGAGATCATATATGGAAAATAAAATAATTTAAGAAAGGAGAAAGAACTTAGCGTATACTTCACTTGGAGGAGAAGCTGCCCAGTGGTAGAACTCCTAAATCTCTATTTACATTACACAGGTTGTTTTTGTTTCTTTTGTTTCATATTATTTTATTTATTTATTTTTTTTATGAAGTGTTGGCAATGAGAAGGTCGCGGGGCCATTTCATATTCAGGCGACGTGGTGGATTATAAGGATGGGTAATACTGGATAGAGTTTGGGCTAAAGGATTGGGATGCATGGAAAGGCCAGAGTGGAATTTATTAAAACGGGTTGTAATGATCTCTTTAACTAAAGGGATTTTAAGGGCATTGTGGAGTAAGGAGTTTGCGAAGTAATAGGGTGCATCAACTATGATTCTTAGGATTTTGGATTGAAAGGACTATATTCTTTGGATGTTGGATGGTTTAGCAGTTCCCCACAGTTCGACTCCATACGGTCAGATAGGTCTCAGTAACGTCTTATAAAGGGTAAGTTTGTTAGTCACAGTTAAAGTTGACTTGTGGCTTAGTAGCTTGTAAAGTTGTCCAAATCTCCTATTTAGTTACTGTCTTTTGATTTTTTTATGAGTGATCTATGTAGACGGAAGTCAAGATGAAAGCCCAGGTACCTGCCGCAGTCGGAAGTTGGGATAGGGATGTCATTAAAGTAAATTCTGCCAGGTTCTTTCTTCCTTAGTGTGAACGTAACATTACAGCATTTTCCTTCGTTGACCTTAATGCGCCTGCGCTGGCACCAACGATGTATATCCATCACATACCGTTGGAGATTTTTTCTGGCAGCCGATATATCGGCAGTGATCTATTTCCTTTAGGAAGGATTGTTAACTTCGTGATAAAGCCCTTTATCGACTTAGCGCCAATCCTTATTGCTCTCATCTCGCCTCCAATTCCTGTCCTCGAATTCATTTTTCTCAATCTATGTAATTCTCAATTTACGATATTCTCAATCTATGCAATCCCTTCAGCCAAGGTAGGAAGTTTTAAAATGGATTTTCACCATTAACGTTATCTATTTTAAAATGCGTTTTTTATCAAAATTTTTTAAATCATAAATACGGAAAAAGTCCTTTTGCACTTTAATTATGTTTCAATTATTTTTTGTTGTTGTTGTAACACTAAAAATAATGGAGAAGAGAGAAAAGAGAAATTAGAGGGGAAAAGAAATAGGATAGTGGGGATCTGGATAGTTAATTCTCTTTCAAAAGCTCTCTGCTTAAATAATTTCCCTACTGTGTCATATTTTCTGGTAGGACAGCAATTTGTTTACAAAGGAGCTGACATTTATATTTTAATGCGGTTAACATTTCATGAATCTTGAAGTGCTTTTCTGTTCCTAAGTGAAATACCGGGTGACCTCTATTTCTCTCATTTGGCTCGAGCGACTGTCGACCCACTATCCAGCTGATGTGGCTAAAGTGACAGGCCTCCTCTTCCAAGGCATGTATGAAATTTGTTATGCTCTTTCAAAACACTCTACCGCGGACAAACATACATTCGACTTTGGCAAATTCAATCTGCTTGAACCAAACCTATGAAACGACTTTTAGCTGAGTCCATTCACATACTATCAGAACGAAACGCCATTAATGACAAAACAGACAAATACTATATTTCCTCCACGTGCAGTAATATTTTTTCACATTTTAAAACAAAAATACCATATGATCACTTCATAGTATTTCAGTATTCCACACCGGACTCTTCATTTTCCCTGTATTGATATTTCCATGAACCTCTGGTACCTAATCTCTCAAAGACAAGCCGCCAATCCCTTTGAAATATACCCTCTCTAACTCTTCTGTGCTTCTTTCCTGGTGCTTCTAAAAACCTAAAAGATCACCTCAAAAATGTCGAAGAATGATGTGGCAAATGGAGAATAAATATTAAAGAAGTGCGTTCAAGTTAATTTCCAATTGAGAAAAAACTTCCTGAAATTGTGAAATTTAAAACATTCAAATTCCTTCACCACATTCAAATTCCATTCGTTACCTGGGGTTCCATCTTGACTCACAACTCACATGATGCGAACATTTTCTAAAATTAAAAGACAAGATCTCAATCTACAGTTACATCCAGCTTTCCATTTTGGGAAATTGCTGCCTGGCTGGCGGCACAGGAGTAAGAGAGATTCTCCTGAACATATCTTACTGGAGCATGAGTAGAGGAGGGCTGGTACAAGACCGGTGGTCCCCGCTGGGACGTTCTCGCTGCCGTTGTATTGAAGGCTCCCTCTGAGACTGGGTCGAGGGTCATCGCTGTCGTTGAGCCGAGGGATAGCCGGGGGGTAGCTTGCGTTTCCTCAGCTGTTGATATGCATCGCAGTTAGCAGGGTGACTCTTGGTGCAGAGACTCCAGGTGGCTGGAGTGTCTCTGGTCTTCTGGCACTCTCGGCTGTCGTGATTTTACAGTTGCTCTTTGAATGACCATACTGTTGGCATCTGTGGCATAGAATGTTGTCATGGCGAGGGTGAGGCTTTTCTACCACTACTTTTGTGTGGTATAAGTCTGTGAGATCATATATGGAGTTAAAATTGGTAGTTCTCTCCAGATATAAAAAAAAAGGGTCAAGGACACTCAGTACACTTTTCGGTTTTAACCCGCGCTCTAAGAGTTCTACTGTTATTGTCTCAGTAGGAGTCGTGTGGTCAAGATTTTTTACGACAACTCGCAGAACTCGCAGTACTTGGAGTTTTTATAAGTGGTATTCGGCTTTTATATCGTTCAAATATTTAACGACATCGCAGTAGGAGTCTGGTGTGTTACAATTTATTTTAGTGTCGGACTGTTTGCTTACACACTTGTAATTTTCCCTAGCAATTATTTGGTCAAGTTGTGAGGACATTTTGGAAAATTTTTAATATTTTGACGAAGATTGTGGGGGCTTGGGAATACTAGGGGTGGTCGTTGTTTCCATTACGTTTTACTCTGTGGGGAGAGCGCTGAATGGGTTTGGCTTAAAGAACGGCGATTCTGTAAAGGCTATGACGTTAATGTTTTGTGTTGTGTGGTCGCTGAGGCCTGAGAGATTTGTCGCCGACATGATTGTGTTGTCGCTTGTCGGGGATGGATATGAAACAATAAGATCAATATATGCTAATATTTGTTTTACGACTAGTAAAGTAGAATATGATGATGGTAAGAAAACTTTTATTATTTGTTATTACAAATGTTTTCTATTGAAAATGATGAAGAAAATGAAAATAAAATATTAATAAAATTAATTTAGTAAATTATAAGAATTGTAAAATATTTGCATAACCTAGTTTTAACATTATTTCTGTCCCAGTGAAAAATACATTAGGAATCAGGCATAATAAAACCAATTCATGTAAATAATACTGCTTTTATTGACGAAGTGTTAGTTAAAATAGAAAATAATAAAGCAACTTGCTTTTATGACCATTTGTCTTCAGCCGAAGGATATATCCTTATTATTATTATGATTTATGATAAGTTGAGAATTATTGTTGGGGTTCGTACAATGTTAGAACCCCTACAAAATGTCCCTACTAATAACCTCTACTTTCAAAACTCTCCAGTTGAATTGAAGATAAGAATCCTCTCCAAAATATAAAGAACTTACTTGGAAAAATAGGACGAGCAACATATTTAAGTTTTATCGTCCTCGCCTCGGGCTTTCATCAGCTTAATATGGACTCGGATTCAATCCACAAAACTACCTTTATCACTGAAAATGGTCATTACGAATTTCTTCGTTTACCATTTGGACTTCGTAATACTCCACCATACAATATTTTCAAAAATGAATAATATACTTGTCTATATGGATGACATAATCATATTTTCAGGCAGCCTTGATGAACACATCAAACTCCTTCGAAGCTTTTCAAAAAAACTGAATGAATATAATATAAAAATTCAGTTAGACTAAACTGAATTTTGTAAACGAGAATTATAACCTATGGAAAATTAATCAATACAAATTAATAGCATTGAAAATCATCTTTTATAGGAACCAATTGTGGAAATATGACAAAGTATTAAAACAAATACTGATTTTTTTTGTTGGGGTTCGATCAAGGTAGATCCAAAAAAATACAAATTTAAAAAAAATGTATTTTTTAAATTAATTTCCAACGTTTCGGCTTACATTGTAAGCCATTTTCAGGGCTGTTAAAACACAATGTCGTAATAATAAAAACTAAAAAAACAAAAAACTATTATATAGAATTGCCATAACTAAATATAATGTTATATCAGAAGTATTAATGTCGTAAACTGTGTAGAAAAATTCAAAATACAAAAAACAAACTACAAAAAAAAAAAAGTAATTAAACACACATACTTATCATGAAGGCGATAGGGGGACGTTGTGTCACCAAGATCCCATTTTCATGACTGAGAAGTTTCAAACTTCTCAGAGATTTGAAACTTCTCAGTCATGAAAATGGGATCTTGGTGACATAACGTCGCCTTCATGATAGGTATGTGTGTTTAATTATTTTTTATTTTTTTTTTTTTTTGTAGTTTGTTTTTTGTATTTTGAATTTTTTTACATAGTTTACTACATTCATACTTTTGATATCTCATTACATTTAGTTATGGCAATTCTATATAATAATGTTGTTTTTATTTTTATTTTTATGACATTTCAATATCATCGGCTGTATTTCAATAGGCTTACAATTTAAGCCGAAACGTTGTCAGATGATTTAAAAAATACACATTTTTTAAAATTTGTATTTTTTTGGACCTACCTTGATCAAACCCCAACAAAAAATATCTAGTAATAATATCTACGGTCAACAAGAAAAACTCTCCATTCAAAAACTGAGGTTTTTAATAGGACTTGACTTTTGACAAAAAACGCGTTTACAAAGTAGAAGAAAGTGTAGCAGTATCGAACAATTATGTATTTAGAGATTTTAAACATTAACTTAATCATTTTTACGTAGTTTGATTATTAAATTTGAATTCATATTTAATTAGGTTACTTGCAGGGACAAGCGCAAGGTAAAGTATCATCTTCATCATATTCTTCTGATAGCTTTCCGGGACTCCGTCTTTCTGCAACACTCTAAATCCGTTGTAGAGTGGCTCTAAATTCGTTGGAGATATGACAAAAACTAAGAGAATAAATGATATCGTGGAACAGAACGTGTTGGTTAAAATAGACCAAATCCCAGGTGGACAGATTTAATCCTTCAGCTGTGAGAGCAATTTAAAACCATTAATTTAACTCTCTTAGAAGTGGTAGTTCATATGGACTTGGGCACATACTTGGAATGGATAGAATCTAAATAAACTATTTAATCAAATTTAGTTCAAGCATTTCTGAAAATTTTCGTATACGGTATACGGCTGACACACTTTCTTTTTATTAAATTTTGTGTATCTTGGAACGTAAGACATATAATTTTGATTGGAAGGGGAAGTATGGATTTTCAGAGCAGTTGCAATAGTTTGCTTTTTACTAGGAAAAATAAATAAAAGTTGGCAATAAATATTCTTCTTGTAAGTTCAAAAAGAGAGTTTGTTGACCGTAGATATTATTCTAAGATGATTTTAGTTGGGGTTCGGTCGAGGTAGATCCAAAATACTGCTTCGGTCGAGGTGTGGCAAAATACTGCTTTAATGATATTTCAATTTTTTTTGTCAATTAGTTGTTTGTTTGCATGTTTTTTTCAAATTGGTTCTTTTTCAATATTGTTTTCATAAACTTTTAATTGTCTTACACAGCTTTCTACTTTCATACTCTTGATATCACATTATATTATAATCCTCTATTATACTAATTTCAAATATTACTGTATTCTCATGACATTGTATTTCTACAGCCCTGAAGATGGCTTACAATGTAAGCCGAAACGTTGGCAGATAATCCTTCATTAAAAAAATACATTTTTTTAATTTGTGTTTTTGGATCTACCTCGACCGAACCCCAACTAAAATCATCTTAGAATTCTTATTGTAATGTTTTCAGAACAAGAAGTAAATGGGCAATGAGCAGTTCCATTTCTCAGCAGTTTATTATTAATAACAAGATTCATGGTCTACTCTATAAAACTGGATGTAAGCGTCGTGATTTGGTCCAGTGTTCTTCAAAAAAATGTATTTTATCTTAATGTTTGACGTATATTAAATTGAGGTAGGCATGTTTAAAACAATACACCTTAAGGCGTTCTCATAATTTGGCTAGATCTGTCTTCCTAATAAATTCCTTTTACAAAATTACTAAACTATCAAAGTTAATATATGAAGATTTCAATTAAATGAAGCTGTAAAATGTCAGAGATTTCGAAAGCTTTTAAATAATAAAAGTTAATTTTATATATGTTTTGACAGTTACCAATATTTTAATTAAAATAAATCTATATATGCAAAAAAATTATAGAGCCAAATAATATACATTTATGATATATATTCATATANAAGTATGTACAGGTCACACTGCAGTGCAGAAAACTACGGATGAACTATTTCCATTTTTTTAAGTTGTACAATAAATTACTTTATATCAAATATTTTATATTTAAGTGTAGCCAAATATAAAGGCTTGATATTCCCTTGTAACTTTATGATGAAAAATATGCAATCTTCAGCGATGTGAGCAATCTACCGTACATAAGTGATTGATTGCCCAAAAGTTGATGTGTTCTCGACTGATCTAAAAACTCTGAAAGGTTCAAGGCCTTAGTACTGTTTTCACATGTTCACCACACTAAATACATGGATTACAAACAAACAGACGAAGAGAGATTAGTCTGTAAATCTTTAAGTCAAAGAGCTCTCAGTTAATTGTTATTTTTTCTTTCACTAGAACTAAAAATTCTAGTGTAAGTTAATTTTTATTTTTTAAATTAATAAATCTTCATTTATTACAATATGTTAGTTAACACCTTGTAATTGATTTAATAGATTACAATAAAATAAAAGTAGAATAAATAATAATAAAAAAATTGAAAACAACAATAAAATACATAAATGAGAATCACTCTGCACGGAGAAGGGACACAACGACCCCACTCTTAATAAGTTTGGGCATTAAAGCCCAGGCCATCTCCGTTTTTGTCGCCGGGAAGGATTGCAAGGATTGGTGACCGACGAAAGGGATTGAGCAAATGGATTAGGATGAAATTGGAGTTTTTTATGGACGAAAGGAGTATTAAAGTCGTGATAGAGGGTAGAGTTGTACACATAATTTGGAGCGTTTGCAATTATTCTGAGAATTTTGAACTGAAAGAATTGTATTCGTTGGATAGTGGAAGGCTTAGCTGCACCCCACAGTTCTGCACTGTACGTCCAGATTGTTTGTATTATGGCCTTTCAGATGGTCAGTTTGTTTTCTAATGTGAGCTGTGAGCGCCTGTTTAGAAGGCTGTATAAGAGTCCGTGGCGTCTGTTGCGTTTTTGTCGCTTGATTTTAGTAGGTTCACTTATTTTTTAACAAACTGGAACTCAAGATAACGGACTGAATCGGAGAGAGGTATAGAGATGTGATTGCACGAACATTAATAAGAGAATCATTTCTTAGGTGAAAATTTACCTGTACTCATAGAACTCATTTAAATCAATTCTCCATCTGCTGCACCACTGGTGCTTGTCAATATGGACTTGAGCTTATATAGACCAGTATGCCATACTTGGTCAAATGCTTAAGTGACATATAAGAATACACCAGGACGAAATTATTTTCGCTCGAGCGAAGAACCAATAAAGTCTACAACGCGAAACACCAGCTGGAAGTAGAATGATGGGATCGGAAGCCAAACGGATGATTAGGAAGAATATTTAAGGAGGTTATTAAAGGTATCATTCGTTTTAGAACAACTTTCTCAAATACCTTGGAATTTTCCAAGGACACAAATATAGAGGTAAGTTAGGAAAACAATTGCTTTTTGAGGTAGATTACGAAATATTAGTCCGGGTTATGACAAAGTCATAACCTCTGCATTATTGGTTAAATTATCGGGATCTGGATGAGGGGAAAACATTTGTTTGAGATGCTGGGCGAATATTGTTTTGTCTTTGTCGTAAGAGCCCCAGGAAACATCTTCTTAACGCAAAGGGGCAGGATATGCATGATATTTTAGAACCCTGCGAGTAGCAATCCATAGGGATTTGTCTGCTGCCTTGAGGCTAGACAGGTATGCATTAAATGCCTTATTTCGTAAAGCACCTAGTTATTGTTTTACGAGACTTGATAGATGGATGAACTTCCTACGATCTGAAGGATGCCTGAATCTCCGGAACTGGGCTTGAGCTTGACGCTTTGCCAGTATGTGCTTTTTAATAGATTCAGAGAGGGGCTCAGCTGAATAAACAGTGGAGTGGGTCTATGTTGGTTTTAAGTTTGCCTGGATTGCATTCGTTGGATATTGGAAGGCTTAGCTTAGTAGGTGGTTAGTTTTTATATTTTGAGCGCCTATTTATAAGGCTGTATGAGAGTCCGCGGTGTCTGTTGAGTTCATGATTTTAGTATGATAATTATCGCTTGATAATAGAAGAGTCTATACTCGGTCAAATGCATGAGTGGCGTATAAGAATACACCAGGACAAAATTATTTTCTCTCGAAGAAAGAAGAAATGAAATTTGCAACGCGAAACACCCACTTAACAGTGGAATTTCAGGATCGGAAGCTAAACTCATGATTTAGAAGTAACTCATGATTATAGGTATCAGGGAATAGCTCAGTTTAATTTACAGTATAGCGGGAGCTGGTGGGAGTTATGTTTCCCTTCCAAAGGCATTGCCGAATCTTAAGATTTAAAGTATGTTGAGACCAGTGACAAAAAAATAGCAATACTTATATAAAAAGCTTAATAAAAAAATGCAAAAGGTTGCCATCTTTACTTTATAATTGCGAATCTTAACAGTAAAGAACTGGACACCATCATCCAGCTCTTCAGAGGTTTTTAAGGAGATTCTGAGGTCAAGCGACTCTTCTAATATAGTTCTAAAAAATGGACAGTCAATGTGACCAGTTATTAATGTTGGTGGCATTTGTCTAGAGATGGGTGTGAGAGACAGTGTATAGAGGATGGATTGTGATCAGAGGAAAGGAGTGCAGTTCCACGATGAGCTCGTCTGTCGGGGTGATTAGTTCAGTAAATTGCGTACCATGGTATGTTGAGTTTTTTATTTTTTGTTAGTCGTGTTTCAATAATTAAGAGTACGTCTATACATTTGTCTTCTAGAGTTAGCTTGAGTTCGTTTGTATGTGTTTGAATGCCGTTAGCATTCCAGAGGAGGACAGAAAAGGATCTAGAAGAGGAGGAGTTCATTTACTGCCAGACGAGGGAGTCATATTAGAGACTACCGTTGACAATAGGTTTAGAAGATGAGTGATGAGGGCGCGAAATTCCGAGAAAATGGTGTGAAGCACGGATTGGATGTTTGACCTTTGGCTGGGAATAGTATAGCTACCACATATATAACAAAACGAATCGATACTATGTAGTTCTGTACATTTCCGTTACGAGTGTCCCTGCCCAGCAGGCTGAGTGATAAGGGAGTCTATGAGAGGCTGGCGTGGCGAGGTGAGGGCCGGACAGGTCTTCCCCTGTCGTCCCAGTGCTTCTCAACAGTTAAAAATCTGGTTCACTTTACTAGCTGTTTTTGGGATGATCCTCGTGGCGTATCTCGCTGAAACTACACGTACATATCACTATCAATCAATTGCACATATGTGCGGAATTTGAGACCACAGATCTTTCTACAACTCGTATCATAAAGTTGGAAAAGGAGTGAGTTAATAGTAATCTTTTGAGAAATTAGTAAAAATTTTAAGAAACATAAAATAATTTTGAATTGCGCAAATTGAAATTTGGTTGTCCAAAAAACTAAACATGTTTTAAGGATATTAAAATATAAAAATGCAGTTTTTTTATTTTTATAATTGATTATTTGAAATTTATATTCACTGCACGGTCATCAATTCTATATGGAATAAAATTAGTATAGAAATTATAATTTAGACAGAACGAAAGCTTATGCTTTATTTTTCTTATTATTATGGGGTTCATCCAGGTCATGGATCATCCTTTCATCAAGGTTTTCAACTCTACCATTCATCACGATTTTTTATATTCCTTTCGTCCAAGATCTTATCTCCAACCGCTTCACAGTCTTCCTCAACATGCTTCCATATAATTCGGATCCATATTCTATACCCCTGTCTTCGGACTCCAATCCTCACAACCCTTTGAAGATGGCCACGCGGCCTCTTGCACCTTAACGCCTTAATTTACTGGAAGTGGGGTCAATGTGCTCCTTCTCCCTCCAAAGTGAAATTTTATTTACTAATTTTTTTGTAAATATGCATATTAAATTGAGCCATGAAATTACAAGATGTTTTATAAGCAGAAAGTAATAAGTAAAGAATTATAAAAATAAAAAATTAAATCATTATAGGGCGTAATTGCTTATCAAGGATCAATTTTCAAAATTCGTTCATCAGCTCTATATGAAAGAAAATTGTTATAGAATAAAAGTAAATTTGATTTATTATTTTGCATGATTTCATGATCATTTTGGTTCGGTTTACATTGAATACTATCCTTTATATAAAACGATGTTTCTTCATAAAGTGGCTAATTCGGTTTTCTTATAAAATAACGTTCTCTTATAAAACTGTCCAGTAATTATAAGAAGATTTCAAATAAATGATACAACAAAATGGCATCAACAATTCTGATTTTATACAAACTCGTGTATATGAGAGTAAGTAACAAATCCTTGTTACAACTCATTCATGTATTAAACGATCATTACATAGTCGTTGAAAATACATTCATTTAAAATAAGCAAGGCGACAAAAGCAAGAAAGCAAGTCAGTTAATCATTTTATTGATGAATTGAAATCATTATCACGGGCATATAACTTTGGCAGATCTTTAGATGGACATCTGAGTGATCAGCTAATAATTAGCTTTAATAACGATTTTTGTCACCGCGAATTGATTAGCTTGCATTAGGCCTCTTTTTCTGAGTTAAAGAAGTACGGTGTCTGATACAACAAATATTTTTGCTGGATGCGCAAAAAACATGAAGCCACCCGAGTAGTTGTTGGTCTTTATGCTGTACTAGTCAAGATGAGAGATGTCAGTAAACTAATAAATCAGGGTTTACCATTTGGGGCCAGAAGCAGAGAAACTTCTCGATAGGTTCACTTGGCAAACTTGAAGTACTTCAAGGACCAGTCAAAATAAATTTATTAAATAAATAGATTTTTTAATCAATGCCAAGAAGATGCCAATTGGAAAGTTTTTGTTTGATTTGCACTCAATTGCCCGGTGTTGTAATTTTAGCCATCTTAGGGACGA
Organism: Oncopeltus fasciatus; assembly: GCA_000696205.2. Classification (NCBI taxonomy): domain Eukaryota; kingdom Metazoa; phylum Arthropoda; class Insecta; order Hemiptera; family Lygaeidae; genus Oncopeltus; species Oncopeltus fasciatus. The sequence continues at coordinate 348,568 of KZ807592.1, forward strand.
TCTAATATAACTAAGTTATAGAGGCCATCATTGATATTCAGCTGCCGGAGAAGCTTTAATGTAAAAGCGACCTGAATATAGGGTGGATCGACGAGGAGGTCAGACGGGCTGAGAAGGTTCGTTACAGTCGTACTAGGCTCAGTCCCCCCCAGTGTCCAATCAGTCCAGGTAAGGTAGATCAGGTGTGTAGAAATGCGTGAGTCAATTTTTGTGGTTCCCTCACTCAGAATAGGGTCGAGTGAGGAAATTAATAAATTACATATCTATGATTTTTTAGGTTATGTCGCTAATAATGGTCACATGTGGGGCACCAGGGTATTTCAGGGAATACGTTCGGGTCTCGCAATCCTGAAGCTGCACATTTATTTATCTATAATGAGCCATGGATGTTTAGAATGGTGTGGCATCCAGAGTGCACTCTTAGACGAAGGTCTTTTGCCAGCAGAGCTTCTGATTTCCCCAAGGCCCCAGAGAAATATTATTCCTGTTGGCCTGATCTTGGGAAAGTACAGGAGAAGAAGAAAAGATAGGAAGAGAGGATGAAGGAATGGTTCGATCGGCAACATCGAGCTAGCCCGCTGGAAGGACTGAAGGCCGGCGACGAAGATTACGGCCAATAATTTACTTATCTGTCAACCCACAGACAAATCTATCCTTAGTAGCATGTTCTTGATATTGACCTAATTTACAACTAGAAGCAGCGCTCCTAACCTTGTGCTATCAGCTAGCGATGGTTTCCCCACGACTTGGTAATAAATCATAAAATATTACTCGTTCCCTAATAATTGACACTTGTAATTTGATGACGGATACAATAAATAATTTTTTTTAAATATACATAAATAAAAAAATTTGAAGTCCGACGACAGGGATTATCTTTATTCTATTACTTAACATCTTGTAATTTGATGACGGATACAATAAATAATTTAAAAAAATTGTAATGATAACCTTTGAAAAATAGGCTTTATTATTCACAATTGAAGTAAGACTAAATTGGTAAGTAACTANGGTATTAAGGCCCAGGAGGTCGCGAGGCCATCTCCGTTTTAGTCGCCGGGGAGGATTGTAAGGATTGGAGTCTGACGACAGGGATTGGGCATATGGATTGGGATGAAATTGGAGTTTACTGTGGAATAGCTTGAAGCGGGTGGAGATAAGGTCGATTGATACTTTAGAGAAAAACTGACGTTCTATTATTTAACATAATTCCTAATATGTTTAACTTTAGGAAAAATAGGATCACATAAATCTCGTAGATACCGGTAACCATCGCTACTGACAAGTGAAATTAGTATAGGAACCTTTTTACACTATTAGCTTCGAAAAATTGTTCTAAACAATCTTGATAAATTATGTTGGTGTTAGTAATAGTGACTAGTAACTAACAAACTAAACTCCTTAGGGGGAGAATTCTAATACATGTAGTAGGCTGAGGAGCACTTAGCACTGGACAGCCGTAAGAATTAGTGGTTTTCCTCCAGCCTCCTCTTCAGCCCAGTCTCCGTGCAAGGGTTCATCTTTGTGGCATATCATTGCCAAACTGTTATTTTCTTATCATTAATAACTAGACATGGTACTCTAACAAAAGCAGAACCCTTATTGAGAGTCAAACATTTAATACAATTCCAACCTATTTAATCACCATATCTCAAATTAAGGATCTATTATAAATTTATTATCAGATGATTTTAGTTAGGGTTCAGTCAAGTTAGATCCCAAAAAAATACAAATTTAACAAAAGTGTATTTTTTGAAAAAGATTATTTGCCAACGTTTCGGCTTACATTGTAAGCCATCTCCAGGGCTGTAGAAATACAATATCATGAGAATACAATAATAATTGACAATATTATAACATAGAATCACCATAATGTAATGTGATATCAAAAGTAAAAATGTAGAAAGCTATGAAAGAGAATTTAAAAAAACATGCAGACAACCTATTAAAAAATAATTGAATAAATTAAAACAGTAATTTACCACACCTGCCTATGATGAAGACGAGAGAGGACGTCTTGTCCCTAAGTTCACATTTCTATGACTGAGAAGAAAATATAATTTTTCAGACAGACACCGTGGGTGGTGGAAGGGTGGTGGGGGGGGGAGGAGGTAAGTGGCGGAAGGTATAAAAGGAAGAGCGGCCTGTTTCTATTTGTTCAAAATAGAACAAATTTCTTCAACTTATATAAACATTTTCAACATCCTAAAAAACCATTAGCCCTCCTTCTCAATAAACCTGTCAAACATTTTTCCCAGTTACAAAGTTACTTATTCCCAATAATACTTTTCCTTTCTTCCTTTGTCCTTTTTATTGCCCCCTTTTGAAACAGGCCGCTCTCCCTTTGATCTAAGGTCAAAAAACTCTCCATTTGAATATTATATATTTATTTATTATTATAAGAGTTAATTTAGTAGTTCAAATTTTATCACTCCAGGGAAGTAAACATTAAGGAATTTGGTCAAAAAGGATTATCTTTTGACCTTTGACCCGTTATGAGGACAGGGGTGTATAGCAAATTTTAACCGTAAAATAACATGGAGGCAAATTACCTCGTGAACGTCTTATGATGCAGGTGTTGTGTCAACAAGCTAATTTCCTAAAAATATCGTGCAGGTTCATTATTTTGATTATATTTTAGACTGATATACTTTTATGTGATAAGAAGCAATTTCCTCGAATTGCGTATTTACTATTTTTATTTTTTTATTTTTTGAGTTTTACTTTAATGTATGACCTTTGATTCCTAGAATAGCAGCTAAATATGTGGTAACATGAATTACTATAGGAGCTTAAAAGGATTTCTGTAGAATGGCAATCATGAAAATGGGATTCTGGTGACACGACGTCCTCTCACGCCTTCATGATAGCCCTGAAGATAACTTACAATGTAAGCCGAAACGTTGGCGGAAATTTAAAAAATACACATTTTATTTAAATTAAAATTGTATTTTTTGGATCTATCTTGACCGAACCCCAACAAAAAACATCTAATAATAATATCTACGTTAAAAAAAAAAAAAAAAAAAAAAAAAGTCTCCATATTAACGAATGTCGTTTCGACACTTTGATGCGTATTGTAGGATTAGTTTTCGGTTAACTTTATTGTATTATAAGGGTCATTATTTAATATTTTACATGATCAACGTTTGAATCAGAAGGTGCGCCAAGCAGCAAATTTCTTCAAAATATGTGTTGCGGTTAAATATTTTCGTATTCTTCATCATTTTATAGGATCCTATATTCCACATGAGATCCGGTTGGTGCGTCAAGTAGCCAAGTAGTATTTTGGAAAAATGTATTGTGTTATGTGATTTTTATGTAATTTTATAATTGACCTATGTATGATGCGGATTATACTCAAGTAGCAAATGTCTTCATAATATGTGTTGAGGATTTAGCATTTTGGTAATATTGTTTGCCTTATACGATATTTTGTGGAATTTAGTAGATCACACCTTTATGATTCCAGTAGTGTGTAAGTTAGCGATTTTCATCAAAATATGTGTAAAAAAAAAAGAACAAGAAGTTTTCAAAATTAAAATCGCTAATTTTTGCTTCTTTAGGTTTATTTCGAGTGACTTGCTAATCAGTATGCCTTTCTCTGTTATTTCCAATAAAAAAAAATTAAAAAAACCTGTTAGTTGCTCTTTACATGTATTTATGCATATTTTTCCTCCATGAATTTCATTGTAATTTATCTCGTAAGAAAATAGTAATGCTATAAAAATTCCAAAACTTGAGTGTAAACTATTTCTGAAAAACAAAGGAAAAATCCTATAATTGTCTATTCCAAAGATATATTTTATTATCTTTCCCACAAAAACTATCCACCTCTTCTTTGTCACAAGCAATGTTTTTATTTTGAATTTTACTGAAATTTCTAAAGAATTTACAAAAACCTGATTTATCTAAACCTTACAACTCATTAACATCAAGGTGTAAAGAGCATAATTGCTCTCAGGGAACCTTAAACCATAAAGCTTTAATAAAAATTTGAGAGCATAATGAGCTTCATAAAAGAATAATCGCAGTTAAAATTATTCAGTAAAATGTCAGAACTTTGTGTTTGGGGAAATCTAATTAAGACAATTTGGAATGGTGGAACAAATGCAGATGAAGCCCGTATAAGTTGTTATAAGCTAGAAGTTTTGAGACGTAACTTTTTTAAAGATTTTTGAGCAACTATCTATTAAGTATGACGGAAGCCAAAGTATTATTATACTGCTTTTGTTTTATTTAAAGGTCAAATCTTTTTTTTTTTTTTGTAACAAAAGGCACAAAATAGAAATTGGTATTGTTTTTACTTTTACTAACATTATTAACAGATAATTAATTTAGAATAAATTGTTAGTGTGCTTGGCCCCATCCTTTACATCCTATACACTGCCGATATCCCGTCACATCCTAACACACTCCTAGCAACCTTTGCAGATGACCAATCAATCCTTTCTACCGATGCTGACTCACTTACTGCCAGACAAAATCTCCAACGGCATCTAATGGACATACAGCGTTGGTGCCAGCGCAGGCGCATTAAAGTCAACGATGGCAAATACTGTCATGTCACGTTCACACTAAGGAAGAAACAACCTGGTAGAATTTACTTTAATGACATCCCTATCCCAACTTCCGATTGCGTCAGGTACCTAGGCTTTCATCTTAACTCCCGTCTAACATGGAACACGCTTATAAAAGTCAAAAGACAGGAACTAAGTAGGAAACTTTGACAACTTTACAAGCTACTAAGCCGCAAGTCAGACCTATCTGGACGTATGGAGTCGAACTGTGGGGAACTGCTAAACCCTCCAACATCCAAAGAATACAGTCCTTTCAATCCAAAATCCTAAGAATCATAGTTGATGCACCCTATTACTTCGCAAACTCCTTACTCCACAATGCCCTTAAAATCCCTTTAGTTAAAGACATCATTACAACCCGTTTTAATAAATTCCACTTTGGCCTTTCCATGCATCCCAATCCTTTAGCCCAAACTCTATCCAGTATTACCCATCCTTATAATCCACCACGTCGCCTGAATAGGAAATGGCCCCCTACCTTCTCGTTGCCAACACTTCATAAAAAAAATGAATAAATAAAATAATATGAAGAGAGAAAAAATACAACAAAAAAAACAACCTGTGTATTGTAAATAGAGATTAAGGAGTTCTGCCATTGGGCAAAAAAAATTATTGTTAGTATTATAAAATAATGTGTGACAAATAAAAGGTTTAAAAAGTAATATTTTTTCTTGTGTAACTTATTATCGAAAAACGCTTATCAAAATAAGTTTTTGAAATGTAAGTAACCTGAGCTTTGCCGACCATAGCTTCTGCCAAAGCCCTTGAGATTTAGGTAGAAGTTGGAGTTTCCAGGGAGACTCTCTTACGCGGCAGACCGTGAGTATGAGAGAGGGGATCGGCTGGTAGCCAATCAAAAACTCATCTCAGATTTATCGTAACGAGAAAATTTTCGTTTTCATCAACCTCCTTCCTTTAATGACCATAAGATGGAAAAGTAAATAAATTGAAAAAAACATAATATTTTTTAGACTGCTGAAAATTTTAACTGTTAACTCTTTTATTCCCAAAAATATTTTTAGCGATAGAACGTAAAAAATTCGGAACCAAATGAGTTGTTGATAAAGAAAATTATAAATATTAATTTTAAAAATAGTACATGATAATTATGACAATAACTTTTCTTGTAACTTTAAT
>KZ807592.1:355045-370787 GCA_000696205.2 Oncopeltus fasciatus
ATTATTTTTTTATAATATTATTTTATTAGTCGAAAGTAGGTCTTACACGCGCTTAAGGAAAAATATGTTTTACTCGAACTTGAAATATCAGGTAACTACTCCTCCTTTTGTTCCGATTTCGTTCAATAAAGAAATAAACCTTTTATTTTTTAAATTGTATGAATAAAAACACCTAATTGTGGCTTTTAGGCTGCGAAATTAAAATATACATATCATCTAATTAAGTTAGACTCTCGGCAATAGTGCGGGGAATTTAATAAATTATCAAACTTGTCACGGTATCATAAGTGGTAAATGCACCGGCCCGGATAGCAGGAGATCCAGGTTCGATTCCTGCCTGGGATAGTTAGATTTTTATTCTGTTCCCTTGCAATAAAAATTGTTAATATTTATGTGGGAACAAATGCCACAAAAAAATAATATTTATAAAATTGAAATTTCAAATTAATTAACGAGAGTCATTTAAACTCGACACTAGTGCGGGGAATTTATTAACTTATCAGGCTTGTCTCGGTAGCAAAAATGGAAAATGCACCAGCCCGGATAGCAGGAGATCCAGGTTCGAGTCCTGGCTGGGACAGTTAGATTTTTTATTCTGTTCCCTTGCACTAAAAAGTGTCACTCATAAATTATGTTCAATAAAATGTCAGATATTAAAAAATCACAATATATTACACCTTATATACAGATGCCGTTCAGTATCAATTAATTTCGAATAGCCTTATTAAATACCAAAATTATTTAGCTCCACTATAGATTTCCTTATGAATTTTATANATAGTTTTGATTGTTTTACATTTCCTTCATGAATGTAAAACATTTATAAATAGTGAAATCAATTGTGGGTATGTTATCCCAAGTTAAATGTTCTACAAGAAATTAAAAGAAAGCCAAAAAAAAAATCATACTTCCTCGACTGGGAATCGAACCCGGATCTCCTACTTGCATTTCTTTTAGAAAATTTAATATGGGATTACACGCCAAAATTAATTTCATTATTTAAAAAAGAAATATCCGGGAAAAAAAACGGGAGTCTAACACATAGCTGGCAATATTAACTCCTTCGAGTACTAGACGATATATTCGTCTTACTTGGGGGTTTAGACTCGGAGTAAAGTGCGGGGATTTGGAGAGAAATCTAACCTGCATCGGTCGTGTAGGGGTCAGCATACCTGCCCGGAAAGTAGGAGGGCCGGGGTCATTCCCGGCTAAGTAGTATGATTTTTTCAATAATAAATACGTGATAAGTTTCATTGGTCCAAACTGAAAGTTACATTTGAGGCGCTCAGCTACAAAGGTCATTAGCGTCTATACTTCATTATTTTAGACATGCTCATATGTTTTACGTAAATATTGGGAGAGTGGAACACGTATTTAGTTTCTTTATGTAATTTGAAAAGTTCTTTTGTAATTGTAAGTTCCACTTATGTTAACTTTTTCTGGCATTAATTTATGGGGTCTACTATACTTAGGAATTTTAGAAGGCACAAGAAGGCAAGGGCTGATGCCACCAAGCCCAGGTCCCCGACCCTCATCCCGGAACAGCCCCCACCCCTCCCCCTCTGGCCACACAAATATTGTCTAGTACTTAATGAGTCCGCTATGATGACAATGTGGTTTTGTTGGGTTGACATACATAGGGGAATTGCTGACGAGATCGCACATAGTTCAGCTTTAAATGTGCTACAAAGTTCCTGCAGTCTGTTTGTATGTTGAGTATGATTCAACGACTGCGTATCCAGTGGATTTATCACTTTTCCAACCATCAGTATAAATAAGGGTGTGTGGGGGCAGAGAATTTATGATATCATAAAATTTTTCATTATATTCGGAACTAGAAGTGACATCTATCTTGAGTGTTGAGAGAGAAAGGTCACACGTTGGCTTGGTACGTGTCCATGGAGGAACATGGGGAAAAAAAGAATAATTAGTTATATTTTTAAATTCCTGCAATACTCTAGATATCTGCAACGAAAGAGGTAATGTTGGTGATGGACTATTATGAAATTTCCTAATGAACTTTGGTTTAAAAATATAGCTATAAGCAGGATTTTTGAATTGAAATAGAGTTAAGATACGTAATTTGTTGTCAGAATATATCTGATGGTAGTACTCCGGCCTCTGCACAAAGACTAAGTATTGGCCTAGTACGGAAGGCGACTGTAGCAATTTTGATTCCAGCTTGGTGGGACACTGTCTAATTTAGTCATAACTGGAGTACGAGCAGAATCGTAGACAAAGTTTAGCACACACTATATAGCTTTATAGAATTTTAACATGGTACATCTGTCTGCTCCCCACTTCGTTTCCCTTAAAACTCTAAGTAGATTTAGTTTTCTATTGCATTTATCTTTTAATCGTCTAATCTGGGACTCCCACGAGAGCCTTTTATCAAATAACAGACCTAGAAATTTATTATGTGTTACATATGGTATTATTGTATTCTTTATTTTAAGATTGGATCGTTCATGAGTATTTTGTCTAGGGGAGGAGTAAATAAATTTGGTTTTCAGTGTAGAAAAAGTCATACCAATCGAGTTAGAGATTTTAAAAATTCTATCTATTGTGTCCTTGAGTAATCTAGTAATTTGTTGAACATCTGATCCTCCGGAAAAGATAGCCAAATCATGCACGAATTGAAAAAGTTTAACCCTTCGAGGTTTTGTTTTTATAAAATCCTGAACCGATAAAAGGAATAGGGTCGTACTAAGGACACAACCTTGAGGGAGTCATTTCTTTGTTCGTATCTATTCGAGGTTATGTTGCCTACACGAACCTTGAACTATCGATATTCCAAGAACTGGCAAACAAAGCTTGGGAGAGAACCTCTGAGCCCCAGGACATGAAACTTGCGAAGTACACCGTGCTTCCAGACCCGATCGTATGTCGACTCGGCATCAAAAAATACTCCTATACCATGTTGTTTCTGGAAAAATCTGTATTCCAGTTCAGCTTCTAACTGTACTATGTGATCAACAGTTGATCTACTTCATATAAACCCGCTTTGAGTTTCAGTAATAGAATTGTTTTTCTCCAGCAGCCAGTTGAGGCGTTTGTTGATCATACGCTCCAGAAAATAGCATAGAGCTCGTCAAAGATGTAGGGCGGAAGTTTTTTGCTAGATGCTTGCGTAAACCATTCTTTATGATATAAGCTCTGCTAATCTCCACTCAGTTGAAAATTGGCCAAGACAAATATTATTATAAAACCGCAGAAACCAGGAATTGTACTAGAGGGTAAGTTGGTTATCATTTTGTAATGGATTCCGTCAGGGCCAGGTGTCGAAACCTTCAGGTTCCTTAAATCTGTGTTGAGTTACAGACTGGTGTCTGTACAAGGTCGGTTGTAGTCTTCGTCATTGATGAAATTTGAAAGTCAATGTAATTTTTTTCCGAGTCTTCTTTGTATTTGTCAAATTCTTCTTCATAGTTACTGTTAAAAATGTTTTTATAGTGTTTCGCAAGCTCTTCTGATATCTGAGTCGGGTCGTCAGTAAGTGTTCAGTTACAGTCTAGTGTGTACAGTATATTGGTGTGTTTACTCTCAATGCATTTTATTGCGTTGCAAACAGTTTTTGAGGGAGTATTTTTATTTAGCGTATCTGTAAATTTCCTCCAGAAATCGGATTTACTTTTATTGAATACACTGCGGCACTGAGCACATTGGCGCGTATATTCAATCAATTTGTCTTGGATCATGTTTGTTTGAAACCACCTTAATGGATTCTTCCGTTTTGTTTCTCCTAGGTTTTTTGTATTTTTCATCGAACCGGGGAACTGGTGGTGGTCTTGAGTTTTCTGAGGTTTTTGGAATTGTTCTGGTAGCTGCATCTATCATAATACATCTAATTAGATTATTTGCTGTGTTTTCATGTAACAATTAAAGTTGTTTGGTGGAGAGGTATAGCTAATTCTTTGTGTTTGCTTTGTCGATATTCCAATTTTTTATTCTATTGTATTGACGTTTTTTATAGGTATATTTATTTTTATTGGAAAGTGGTCAATGCCATAGAGGTCTAAAAGTGAAGCCCAAGTCATTAGATTAAATAGGGACGAAGAATCGGCAACCATATCGATAGCTGAGAAAGTACCGTAGCTAGGGCTTAAGTAAGTTAGTTCGCCAGTGTTCAGAAGTATGAGGTTGTATTCTTCTATAGTGCGTTCTTTAGTGCTGGTAGATGTAGATCCCCACAAGGTGTAATGGGCATTTACATCGCTAACAATGATAACAGTTAAATAATCTAAAGGGTTATTATTATTTCTACCACCAATGAATATAGAACTCTCATACCTTATATTCTCCGTCTTCCTTGGTTTCTGAACATCTCCCGTTGGCGAGCGCTTTCGGACACTGTCCATCTTCTGGCCGAATACGTACGTTCACTGTCACGGTCCGTATTCAACTGTGTTTTTCTGTGTGTTAGTTGTGTCAGGTAGCTGTAGGGGTCACTTTTGTCGGTGATCAGGTATGTTGCATGCGCGAGTTGAGGGTCATCGTCCATTATTCCAGGTATAAGTTGAGGTAGGGATTATTTGTAATCCCCTTTGTTGAGGTGTCCTAAGTGTTTCGAAAGTTTTTTGTAAATGTGTTTGTTTGCCTATGGATTATGCTGTCTTCTGTCTTTTTGCGTTGTCGTTGGTTTGTGCGTCGTCTGTTCGTTTGCGTTTGTGTGTTCGTTTTAGTAATAATAGCGGTCTAAATATTGTGTCCGATTGTGTGTTAAGTTGTTCGTTAATTATGTTCTTGTCCGCTGTCCTTGTCTTGTAGATTTCCATATTTTCTAATATGTCCATCTTCCGTCCCTTCTGTTGTTTGTGTAGCAATGTCATTGTTGTTTTTATGTCGGTGAGGTCGTGGCCGTTGTCTTGTAGGTGGTTTGCGTAGTTGGAGTCCCGTTTTTGTCGTTTGTATGCTCGTGCGTGTTCGTCAAATCTCGTTTTTAGTTTTCGTCCTGTTTGTCCTATGTATGTCTGGTTGCATGTGCACGTTAGTTTGTATACTCCGCTGGAGTTGAATGTTTCAGTCTTTATATTGTTCGTGTGTAGGTTGCGTTTTAGTGTATTGTCTGTTTTTAATGCTGTGAGTATACCTTCTTTTCTAAATAGGTTTGTAAGTTTGTAAGTTTCAGTGCCTGTGTATGTTATTGTGTATCTATGATTTGCCTGTTCTTCTTGTTGTCCGTTCGTGTGTGTTTTGTTGTTGTATTTCGTAAGTAGTTTGTCTATAGTGGTTTGTTTGTATCCGTTGTTGTGCGCAATTGTGTATATCGTCTGCAGTTCTTTGTCATAGTTTTCTTTTGTGAGTGGGATTGTCTTCATTCGTCGTATTAAATGTCTGAATGCTGCGAGTTTGTGTTGTGTGGGGTGGTTTGATGTTGCGTGTATGGTAGTGTCCGTCGCTGTCGGTTTTCTGTATATTCCGTAGGTTAGCTTATCGTCCGTCCTTGTAATAGTTATGTCGAGGTAGTTGATTGTTTTGTTGTTTTCTTTCTCCATTGTGTATGTGATGTTGGGATGTAAGTTGTTTAGGTCTGTTAATATGTCTTCTCCATTATCTTGTGAAAGTATGCAAAGTATGTCATCTACGTACCTGTAGTAGTGTTTTATGTTGTATCTTTCTATAAGGTTCTTAATGTGTGTGTCTTCTATGTGTTGTATAAAAGTCTCCATTAGTACAGAGGAAGTTGGGTTTCCCATTCCTAATCCGTCTGCTGGTCTGTAAAGTTTGTTGTCGAATAAGAAGTAATTCTGTTTCAGTATTGTTGAGGTTATGTCTGTCAGTTCTTCTATGAATTGTTCATCGTAAAGGTCCGTTAGTCCGTTTTTTAGTATGTCTATGGTTTCTGTTATTGGTATGGAAGGGTATAAGTCTTTTATATCATATGATATAAGTCTTGTCTGTTCTGTGATTGTAATGTCTTGTAGTTTAGTGATCAGGTCTGTCGTGTTCTTTATTGTGTATGTGTTGTGTAGGTTTAGAGATTCTTTAATTAGTTTTGCGGTGTGTGTGGCGAGTTTGTATGCTGGTGCCGGTCTGTAGTTTATTACTGGTCGTATTGGTATGTCTGGTTTGTGTATTTTCGGTTGTGCTCGTAGCGTTGGTGGTCCAGGATTCATGTTAATGTATTTGAAGTGAGATCCGTCTAGTATGTTTGGACATCGTTTAATTGTGTTTCGTATTTCTCGTTGGTATGTATCTGTGGGGTCTGTTTTTAGTTCTGTGCATTTTGTTAGTCTGATGAACTCTTCTGTTTTGTTGTTGTAATCCTGTGTGTGCATAATAACTGTCACGTTACCTTTGTCCGCTTTGGTCAGTGTTAGGTTGTTGTCGCGGAGTTTTTTCTGTATGTTTCTAGTTGTCTTGGTTTCTGTCTGGTTATGTTTAGTGTGGATTCGGTGCTTTATGTTGTTGGTCAGTAGGTCTGCTACTCTGTGTCTCATCTGCTCTTGTTTTTCTTGTGGTAGGTAAGTTATTATGTGTTCTGCGTCTAGTATGTTTGTTTCTATTTGTTTCTGTATATTCGTGTATTGTAGATTATGTTTGAGTCCCTTTTCCAATGTGTCTGTTTCGTCTTTGTTGAACGTGATGTTTGTTAGGTTTACTATGCGTTTGTGAAATGTTTGGTTGTTCCGTTTTACGTCTGAGTTTTTTGTTTGTTTAAGTCGTAGTTTTGTGAGTTTTTTGTCCATAGTATCGTACTTTATTGTCATTTCTGTTTTTATAATGTCTTTTATGTAGTGTAAGTATGTAGGCAGTATGTAGTGTAGGTTTAGTTGTGTCAGTTTGTTTCCTGTCTCTAGGTGTAGTTTGTAAATTTCGTTGTTCAGTCTGTTCTTTTTAATGTATAGTGAACGTATTTCTGTTTTAATCCATAGTTTTTGTGCTTTTATTTTTGTGTGTTGTGCTGCAAATGATTTTGTGTTTATGTTTATTGTAGCGTATCTAGGTATTATGTTGTGTGTCTGACATTGTTTGTTGAATTTGATGTTGGCTATTGTCTTGTGTAGCTGTCTAGTCTTGTTAAGCATGCGTGTTAGTAATACCTTAGCTTGACTAGCTGTGTCAGGTAAATAATCTAAAGGGTTATGATAACAGTGTTAGGGATTTGATTAAGTGTCTTTTAAGTCGGTCGCTAGTAAGTTTATGCCTGGAGGTAGATAAATATTGCAAAATGAAAAATCAATTTTATTTTATTCTTTTTGCTATTTCCTGGAAATTAGAATTAATATTAAAACTTTCTGAGTAGACAGATGTGGAGGCCGCTATGAGGGTCCTGCATCAAGCACGCCTTCTATCGAGGCCGTCCTAGCAGTTCGAGCAGTTCCACTGTATGCAGGTCATTTTTTTTATTCGACTTAATTAACTAATATATGCCCAGTCATAAGTATTCTTTAAAATACCTAATCTTACTGCTGGTATTGTAGGAGTAAGCGGGATCTGGGAATAGCCATTATTACTGCTTATCTCTCTAACCATATTAGGGCTTAATTCTTGTGGGCGAACGGCTTCTCTGAGGATTAGTTCTTTTTTTTTTTTTTATCTCTTGGATTTTTTTTCTTTCCAATTTTCTCACCTTTGGCCGAGTTCAAATGATGGTGAAGGGATAACCAGGGGATGTCCCGAACTCTGAACTATACCAATGTTCATGTGAGGGGGGTTGTTGAGAGGGATAAGGGGGGAGAGGAGTGAGGTTAGAGGGGATGGAAGTGGTAGGGTGGTGGGGGGAAGGAAGGGGTTGGAAAGGGGAGGCCAGAAACTGGGGAGGGATTGAGAGAGGGGGACCGGCTGGGGGGGATTAAAATTCCCGGAATATTGTTTGGTTCGTTTGTCTGAACGGAGATACTACTGACGAGATACTTCGTGTTCTTTGAAGCAATAGTTTTTGCTCAATTTTACTTGGTAATTTAAAGCGGAGTGCCCGAAGGCATGAAAAATAACTTAAGGGGGATGATATGAATTTTCTAACAGTTAATTTTAGATAACCTGCTTTAAATCCATTTGGAGGGGAGGGCGTAGAAAAAGTCAGGATATAAGCATTTGCGACAAGAAAAGGCGAAATTTTGGAAAGGCCGCCATCGCTTTCTTTTTTAATTAAAATAAACTTCAATAATTGAGGAATATATTTTTTGACCGGTTACTCTCTTTGGATCAAGTGCTGGATTTTTTTCGGCATTTAGGACTCGGGAACTAACCATTTTTCTCGAGTCATATAATAGTTTTAAAAATTAAGTAGTAGCGGTGTAGCCAGTAATCAGTACACACTTCTATTTAGCGCTCCGTCTTTCCAACTATATTATACGAGTTGTAGGAAGACCTGTGATCTTAAACTCTACACATATTTGCAGTTAAGTATCTTTGATATGTGAGTGCAGTTTCAGCTCGATAATTCACGAGGATCACCCCCAACACACTTCGAGACTCGGCCACTCTACTTCTTTTTTTTCCCCCTTTAAAAATTAATGCATACATTATAGGAGGAAATCATTTTGATCAGGTGATTGCTAGTGGAGGGAAAAGAGGGAAGCGTCGTGGTGCACCCATGAGCCCTCCTAAAGATTAGAGGCGGCATTCCGCCAGTAGCACTCCGTTGGAAAGAGACCAATTCACAAATCACACCCCCCGGCAACGAAATGACAGATAGGAATGAAAGCCTATCACCTTTTACAACACTAAACCCTTTTTAGCCTCTTCAAAACATTACTGGAGAGAAGATGAAAATCACCACACAACGTGTACCCCAGCCACCTCGCATTTTTGTCAGAAACGTACAAAACTTTCGCCTAATGTGAATTCAACTCAATGTGCGAGACGGCCGCCGAAGATACACTTGTGTTATCCGTTAGCATGACACTAAAATAATGCCAGATAGCCCTGACACCTACAGAGGTATAGCGAGTTATCTAAAAGAAACAAACGCCCAGCATCACACTTAACAACTCAAGGAAGAGCGTGCAGTCAGGGACGTCATTCGTCATTTTCACCACACAACCTCTCCTGACTGTATCAAAGAGGAGCTAGCTGAATTTAGCTTCCAGGTCAGAAATGCCATCAACATCACATCAAGCAGGGCTGGTAAGGACGCACATATAAAGACTCCGTTGCCTATGTTCTTTGTGGATCTCGAGCCCACAAGCACTATAAACTAGATATACAATATTACCTCACTTTGCTATAGCAGATTACGAGTGAAGAAGCTCCTATCTCGAAGAGAAATAGTTCAGTGCCACAAATGCCAGGAATACGGTCATATTAAAAGATACTGAGAGTGTAGAGTATCATTTAATACCTTCCACTCCTACAGACTCCTTCCGATCCACTTCAGTATCCAGCAATACTTCCACTTCCCCAATTACCTTTTCTGCAGTATATTGCCCTCCTAACAAATCTATCACCTCAGGCCAATTCCAAGAGCATTTTAATTCCTTTGGTTCCCGTTTTCTCTCTTTCGGAGACTACAATGCGAAACAGCAGTGGGGCAATAGAAAGACCACCACCCGTGGGCGAGTTCTGTATAATGCTATCTCCTTTCTCAAACTCTCCACTCTAAGTCCGTCCTCTTCTACCTATTGGCCCACCGATGTAAACTTCCTGATATCCTAGATTTTTTCATATGCAAAAATCTTATTTAATTTAATAAGTTATTTAGCTCTCCCGGTGGTGTAAGTGGAAAACGTGCTTGCCCGGATAGCAGGATATCCAGATTCGAGCCCTGGCTGGGACAGTTAGATTTGTTATTCTATTCTTTAGCATTTAATCGTTTAAAATATACATGGGATAATATAGCACAATAAAAAAAATAAAAAATCTCATTCTTTACCATCAATCTCTGTAAAAACATAAAATGAACTTTCCTCTGACCACAACCCTGTCCTTACACTGTCTCCCACACCCATCTCTATACTATTGCCACCAACCTTAATAAGTGGTCCCATTGAATGGCCACTTTTTAGAACTCTCCTAGAAGAGTCACTTGACATCGGAATCTCCTTAAAAACCTCTGAAAAGCTGAATGATAGTATCGAGTTCTCTACTATATAGATTCATTATGTCTTTGGAAGGCTAACTTAAAACCAACCAGTACCCACTACACTGTTAATTCAGCAGAACCCCTCCTTGATTACATTAATAATCTCATAGAGGCTATGCGTCAAGCTCGAGCCCTGTTCCAGTATTTACCTGTACGCCTTCCCTCATATCGTAGGGATTTCAACCAGCTATCTCGTCTCGTAAAACAAAAACTAGGTGCTTTACGAAATAAGGCATTTAATACCTACCTGTCTAGCCTCTCAAAAGTAGACAAATCCCTCTGGACTGCAACTCACAGAATTCTGAAGTATCATAAACTTTCTGCCACCTTACGTCAAAAAAATGGTTCCTGAGCCTCATCCGACAAAGACAAGGCCCAAATGTTAGCCCAGCATCTAAAGCAAACATTCACTCCTCATCCAGATTCCGATAATTTTTCCAATAACGCGGAGGTAGAGGAGTCACTAGATATAAAATTACCAATGTCCTTACCGATTAAGGCAGTAGCGCCTTCTGAGGTCAAGTACATTTTTAACCATCCGCCTAAGCGCAAAGAACCCGGCTATGACCTTATCACCGGGCTAATACTTCGAAATCTACTCCAAACATCAATTGTTTTCCTCCCTTACCTCGCTAATTGTGTGCTTCGAACCTCCCATTTTTCACTTCTCTGAAGTTTTTTTAAAAATAATCCTATTTTCCAAACCCGGTAAACTTTTTAACACATTATTCTATCGACCAATTAGCCTTCTTCCTTTACTTTTCAAGGGATTTGAGAAAGTTATTTTAAAACGAATAATACCTACAATAACTTCCTTAAATAGTCTTCCTGATCATCAGTTCGGCTTCCGATCCCCTCATTCTACTGTTCAGCTGGTGTTTGGCGTTGTAGACTTTATTGTCTCTTCCCATGAGCGAAAAGAATTTTGTCCTGGTGCATTCTTAGATGTCACTCAAGGATTTGACCGAGTAATGCATGCTGGTCTATTATATAAACTTAAGTCCATATTTCCTAGTACCATTTACCAAATCCTCAAATCTTATCTCCCTAACCGTTTCTTTAGGGTCCGGCAAGGATCCGATTACTCCGAACACTACCCTGTGAAAGCGGGTGTTCCACAGGGCAGTGTGCTTGGGCCCATCCTTTTCATCCTTTATACTGCAGACATCTCTACTAATCCTAATCCTTTTTAAGCACTTTTTGCAGAGTACAAAGTGATCCTCTCCTCCCATGCTGATTCCAAAACCGCTTCTAACATTTTACAAAACCATTGAGCAGTTGTGCAGCAAATGGAGAATTAAAATAATGGAGTTCAAATGCGTACAGGTAAATTTTAAACTAAGAAAAGATTCTCCTGATAATGTTAAATACAATAACATCTCTATACCTCTCTCTGATTCAGTCCATTACCTTGGGTTTCACCTTGACTCACGGCTCAACTGGAATGAACATACTAAAATCAAACGACAAGAGCGCAACAGACGCCACGGACTCTTATACAGCCTTCTAAACAGGCGCTCACAGCTCACATTAGATAACAAACTGACCATCAACAAGACCATAATACGACCAATCTGGACCTACGGTGCAGAACTGTGGGGTGCAGCTAAGCCTTCACGTTTCCAACAAATACAATCCTTTCAGTCCAAAATTCTCAAAATAATTGCTAACGCTCCGTATTAAGTGTCTAACTCTTAGTCCGTTCATCACGACTTTAGTTTCCTTTTGACTAAGACCTTAACTCTATCCGCTTCATGCTCTTCCATATTAAACACCAATTTCATCCTAATCCATATGCCCAATCCCTGTTGTCGGACTCCAATGCTCACAATCCTCCCCGCCAACTACAACGGAGATGGCCTCGCGACCGCATGGGTCTGAATGCCTAAACTTAAAACGAGTGCCCCACCATTTATTTATTTACTTTTATATATATATATATATTATTTATTTNGCGCCGGCGCCCCCCACCACCCCCTTCCCTAACCCCTCTTCACCCCTTACAACTTATAAAGGAACTCTTACCAACATACAAATTATATTAGTTATTCATTATAAATTTTAAAAAATTACAAGTCTTTAATACTATGACTAATAGTGAATAAATAAAGATTTTTTTTAAATAAGTAAATTAACGTTAATAAATATTAATGGTTAATAATTAAAAGAAATAGAAAAAAAAAGAACAGTTGAGATACTAAAAGTTTCTTATCAGTTTAATCCGCAGGAGCTCCTACAGGTAGGTCTTTACTCGACTGCCTTCACGATAAGACTGCCATTTTTTTTTCACCTGACACTTCAGGAAAGCCCCTACTTAATCGGCCCCATTTTCTCAATAATGAACTTAGCCTTTCATTTTACTTTTTAAAGCTACATGACAAACTTCATTTTGTTCACGTAGGCTTCCACAGTCATCAGATGTATGTAAAGTTTTTTCCGGGTTGGACCGTGTAAGGTTTTTGATGGTTGCCGAGCTTTCGCACATCCTGTGATGNAATTTCGGGTTGGACCGTAAAATAGAGAATTCTCTATTCAGCCCTGAAGAAGCCATCACAGGATGTGCGAAAGCTCGGCAACCATCAAAAACTTTACACGGTCCAACCCGGAAAAAACTTTACATACAAACTTCATTTTGCTAATTCCTAACTCATAGATTTGTAAATATTTAATTTTAACTTATGATGAAACAGGTATGCGGCGCACGCAAATCTTTAAGGAACATTATAATTTTCACAATATCATACATTTTATATATTTCATAGTTAAAGTATGTAGAGACCAGTGACAAAAAAGAAGCAATAATCATACAAAAAGCTTCATAAAAAATGCAAAAGGTTGCCATCTTTACTTTATAATTGCCGAGTCTTAACAGTAAAGAACTGGACACCATCGTCCAGCTCTTCAGAGGTTTTTGAGGAGATTCCTTTTCGTAGAGTTATAAAAAATGGCCAGACAATGGGACCATTTCTTAAGGTTGGTGGCTATTATCTAGAGATGGGTGTGAGAGACAGTGTAAGGAGAACAGGGTTGTGGTCAGAGGAAAGTTCATTTAATTTTTCTACTTAGTGATGGAAGAGAATAAGATTTTTACAAATAAAAAATCTAGGATATCAGGAAGACGGTTTACGTCAGTGGGCCTATTGGCTATTACCTATTGGTAGAAGAGGACGGACTTGGAGTGGAGAGATTGAGAGAGGAGATAGCCTTAATAAAAGCACGACCATTGGAATTGGTTTTTCTCGAGCCCCACTGCAAGTGTTTTGCTATACCGCCAGAGAGGAAACGAGGAACTAAGGATTTAGGCAATACATGTAAGGAAATAGAATATAAAAAAATCTTACCAACTCTATTCTATTTGAGAGTGGTGTCATTGGTTACCTTCTCTCCTCATGTGATTGAAATTGAAAGTTTTTTTTTTTTTTAAGCCATTGTGGTGATCAAATTACAAAATGTTTTAATTTAACAGAATGTAATAAATAAATAAAAGTTTAATAATAAACTTTATTCCCTTTTATTCTATTCCCTTGCATTTATTGTATAAAATTAATGTGGGATTAAATACCACAACTAATACAGTATTTAAATTAAGAAATAAAAGCAAAAAAACGGTATCTAACAAATAGCTGACAAAGTTAGCTTCTTCGAGCATNATCTCCTGCATGCCGGGCCGGAATGTTTCCGTTACACCACCGGGACGTGCTAGATAACTTTTTAAATTCCCACCACATTATTCCCTTTTATTCTATTCCCTTGCATTTATTGTATAAAATTAATGTGGGATTAAATACCACAACTAATACAGTATTTAAATTAAGAAATAAAAGCAAAAAAACGGTATCTAACAAATAGCTGACAAAGTTAGCTTCTTCGAGCATAAGACGATAAATTCGATTTACTCGGGGGATTAGACTCCCAGTAGAGTGCGGGGAGTAGAATAAATTATTTGGCTAGTCTCGGTGGTGTAAAGGATAGCATGCTTGCCCGGAAAGCAGGAGATCCGGATTGGAGTCCTGGCTGAGGTAATACGATTTTTTAAAATTCTATTCCCTTACATTTATTGTAAAAAATTAATGTGGGATTAAATACCACAACTAAAATAACATAAAACTACAGAATTTAGAGTTCTCTTGGAATTAATTGGCCTGAGGTGACAGATTTGTTAGGAGGGCAATATACTGCAGAAAGGGTAATTGGGGAAGAGGAAGTATTTTTGGACACTGAAGTAGATCGGAAGGAGTCTGTAGGAGTGGAAGGTATTAAATGATGAGTATGGGAAGTGCGAATAAGGAGTGCAGTTCCACCATGAGTTCGTCCGTCTGGGTGATCAGTTCGGTAAATTCTGTACCCTGGTTAGATGAGATTTTCTTTTTTTCTTTTTTTTTTTTTGTTTGTTAGTCGTGTTTCAATAAGTTAGAGTACATCCATGCATGTGTCTTGTAGTGTTAGTTTGAGTTCGTTTGTATGTTTTTGAATACCGTTAGGATTCCAGGGGAGGACAGAAAAGGATGTAGGAGAGGAAGAATTCATTTACTACTAGACAAGTAAATCATATTAGAGACTAACGATGTCAATAGGTTTAGAAGAGGAGTGAAGAGGGCGCGACATTCCGAGAAAAAGGAGTGGAGCAAGGATTGGAGATCATTGGATATTGATTGTTGAGGAACATGAGAGATGGCAGGTCGCTCTCCCCTGGGAGGCTGGTATTGAGGAAGAGGTTCTTCTTGTGTTGGCTGGTAGGTGGCCATCGCATAAGAACCGTCCTGAGTTCACTTTTCTGGTTGGCAGTGGAGAGGGCCTTCGCACTTCAGGTGCTGATTCCTGCCTTATATATTCACATTATCTTTGAGTGTGGCGTTATTCCTGGCACTTGTGGCATTGAACGATGTCTCTTCGAGGGAGGGGCTTTTCCACTCGTATTTTACAATGGTAAAGTGAAGTTATGCCGTATACCTCTTCTACGTTGCTTGTGGGCTCGAAATCCACAAACAACGAGGGCAGCTGACTCTTACCAGACCTGTAGGAATTTCAGACCTGGAAGCCAAGGTCAGTGAGTTCCTCTTTAATATAGGGGAGATTGTGTGGTGGAGATGACGAATGACGACTCTGACTGCATGCTCTTCCTTGAGTTGTTAAGTGTGATGCTGGACTTATCTCTTTTAGATAGCTCACTATACCACTGTAGGTGTCAGCACCTCAACAGCTACAAAACTAGTCTCTTTACTCACTGGTTTTCATAAACTACACACTTATGTCACTAACACATAATTGCAAATATGTGCAGAGTATTTGATCACAGATCTTTCTACAACTCTCATAATAATGTTGGAAAGATGGAGCGCTATATAGAGGTGTGTATTGATTGCTGGTTACACCGCTACTTATATATAGTTTCTACGTACTATATATAACTTATATTACAATGTTCGTGTAGTATCACGACAACGTACTATATATAACTTTGTCGTGATACTACACAAACATTGTTGACACTATAAACCCATATAGTTAAGACTCAATAGACACTATCATTGTACTAAACGTATGATCGCTACCCAATTGTAGTCGAGTTGTTGTGGTAGTATACTCTTTGGACATAGATCGTTGCTATATTATTTGAACAAATTCTACTTGTAATTACTGTAAATTATCTCTCTGCACGCAGGCTTGACTTATAATAATAAAAATATTATTTTAAATAAACAAATATATATGTAT
>KZ807592.1:391567-421530 GCA_000696205.2 Oncopeltus fasciatus
AAAATAATATAATAAATGAATAAATATAAATATTTTATTAAGGAAGAATTTTAATCCCTTTAGAAGGTATGCTTTGTCTAAAATTATTTTATATTTCAAGGAAAAATATACAAGCTTCAGCTTATATATTTCAGTATTATATATTTCAGTAAGCTTCAGCTCTAATACTTCAGTATTAGAGCCCTCTTGAAGTTGAAGCTGAACTATAAAAGATAATTTTGAAAATCGTAATATATTAAATGAAATATATACCTTCTTAAAAAAGCACATAATATAATATAATAATCCCAGTATAGATGACTTTTTAATGGAACAGGGAAGACATAATAGGTTTTCACTTTCTTTAAGATAAGATTCATTGCTAAAAGTGATTTGTCTTATGAAGATAATTTTTTCCAAATAAATATGATTTTATTTCCTCCCCTACTGTCTTCACAATTACTGTGGAATTCAGTAAATAAAAGTTTTTCAGCTAAGTAGTAGTGTATATTACCTTATAGTAAAAGTGAAGTTAATTTTAAATTTATTTAATTATGAGTTAAAATACTGTTCTATTCATTTAAGCAATAAAATATATTAATCTGAAGAATATTTTTGATAATTATTGATACAATTTTAAACTGTATCATATGAAAATATTTATGGCTCAAGTTTATTAGGTATAATAAGTTTTATAATATCTATTCCTGATTGCACCAGTCTTCTGAATTAATTTTATGTTTTAGATGCCATATCCAAATTATAATGTATATTCAGATTTCTGGAAATAAATAATATATTATATTANAGCTAACAGAAATGGAGACAATTTACACAAATAACCGTAAAATAGGTACCACAAATCAACGATGCCAGAGTGCTGGCTTAGAGGTAGGTAAATTATACTGGTTATATCTTATTTAACTTACTTATAACTCTAATCGATAGGAACTGATGTTTTCCGCTTGATATATGCCAGACAGAAATATACCATATTATTTTTCTTTTATACGCTTCCTGAGTGATTACCCTTTTTTTTTTTTTTTTTTTCAAAAAACCGGGAGTCTCCACCCAGAAAGATATTTACAAACAAAACATTCTTGTAGTAAAATAAATTATTTACCTCCCCTCAAGCACCCTCCTCTAAAAAAATCTTTTAGGCATGATAGCTCGATTTCTGGATAAAAGACAAAGCTTTGAAAATTTTGAGGAATAATTTAATCAAGAAAGGCACTAGTCTGTTAAACCCCCTCAAACAATTAATGGCTGAATCTAGTTTCCGTAAACACTTTTTTTCCAAATCTATAAATACATTGTGTGCTGTAGATATTTGTTTAGTGCCATTGACAAATCACTTGAAGTGGGTCATATACAACTGGTAATCACCATTAACAAGGCCGATTGATTAAAGTTGTGGCAGTGCAGACTCATCGTTCATTTCTGGAACTTACTGATTATATAAAAAAAAAAAAAAAAATTTATATGTACCAATAGTGATGTCTGGAGAGATCTACAAGGTAGAATTATGACCACATCTCAAAGTACAGAGCTCAACTGAAAAGCAACCAGTGAAAAGAGGTGAGAGGTGGATTTTCGTTACACTTCAAAGAATGGTAACAATAGTTGGGTTAATGCTTTCAAAGGAAAGTTGAACAGGAAGACGTCGGGGATTATTTACCTGAATTTTTTCATTGAATTATACGGAAAATATTATAATAAGCTGCGGAAATGTCTTAGTCCTGCCTATCATTAATAGAGGTAGGATTGAGATTGATGTGCAAACATTCCAAAATCAGTCTTTTCTTAAGGAAAGGCTCAGAGGCCAGGACAGTAGCTTGATTGAGGTGTGTGGTCGTTGCTAATATCATGAAGGGGTGTCATGATAAAGTTTGTAGGAGATGGATCAGTTCATTTGAATTTTTTTTTTTTTTTTTTTTTTTCGAATGAGCTCAAAAATTCATGTGATCTGATCCCTCTCCTCCAAAACCTTCACATACCTCCAAATTTTATCATGACATCTCTGGATGCCACTTCCCTATACACCAATGTGTGTGTAAAAAAAATCCCTCCAGATTGTGGGAAAACACTGGGATATTTTATAACCCCATACCTCCCTAACCGGAGTCCCTCTCACTTTGCCATAATTCTGGATATCTACTTTTTTGAGACCAGTTTTTCCACTAAATATCAGGACTTGCTATGGGTAACAATCTGGCCCCTGATATATCATAATTATTTATGATTATTTAAAGCTATAGCTAACCTGTTAGACACCGTTCTCCCCCACATCACTCAGGACATCATCTTAATCAAGAAATGTGTTGACGATCTTGTACTTTTCCTCAATCCAGGAAAAATCCACTGATTCACAGAGTAGTTCAATTCCTATCATCCCCATCTCAAATTCACTATTATATTATAATCTGATAACTGTCTCTCTTTCCTTGATATACTCCTCATCAGACAGCCCCACGGTTAGATTTTAACTGACTGGTATGCCAAACCCACCTATTCAGGTCTTCTCCACTTCCATTCCTCATTAGCAAATTATCAATGTTACCAGAAACCTGGTACAGCGATCCTTCTCTCTTTCTGACTCTTCTTTTCACCAGCAACTACCACCAGTTGAGCTCTGCACTTTGAGATGTGACCATAAATCTCCCTCGGAGATCTCTCCAGACATCACTATTGGTACATATAAAGTTTTTTATGTATAACATTGACATATTGTTTCATACTTGTATTGTTTAGTTTAATATGTAAATCTTTTTTTGTCATATAACATACCTCATCTCTGTTTGTTCATTCCAGTCTATATCTATAAGTTTAATAGCGTGGATTGTATTTCAGCCCTGATGATGACTTACAAGTTAAGTCGAAACGTTGGCAATAATAAAATAATTACCCAATAATTTTGGAGTATTTTATTTTTGTGATCATGGCCGAAACCCTGACTAATTTCTCCAGCATAATACTCGACGGCCAATGAACCTCCAACCATAAAGAACTTACATAGAGAAGTTTGACTCTTAAAAGATTGTGGAATCCAACATAAAGCAGAAATAGGAAGAAAAAAAAAACATGCAGACATATGGAAACTATTCTTTCCATGGTAATCCAAAATTACCATTTTCTTCAATGAACAATCTTCATATGATCTTTCTTTGGTTCATTAGAAGCAAAATAACTAATGTCAAAATACTAAACACCCTTGGTGGGACTCTGGATGTAAAAATGCACCAGAAATACACAAAGAAGCATTTCATAAATACAACAGTAAAGCTACATCATACATAGTTAAAATGATATAATAAAGACTCCAAAACAAGCCAAAAGTGTATAACAATTGAATGTTATAAAGATAAACTTCTGCCACCAGAACATGAGAGAATGCTATGAGTTTCACAAGGAAGATCTGTGGGTACACACAGCCAAAAACTAGCATTAAATGCCTGAGTATTCTGAGGAATTAGCATGTTGTTTATCTGATTCCCCTCTACTTTTCGGAATTTGAAACAAGATATGCAATAGGACTTAACTTCCACTCACCCAAAATCACTTCCACCAACATGTGAAAATATCCACCAACATATACTTAAACCAAAAATTACAGGGAATCATTGAACAACTATTTAAAAAATCTTAAAAGAAAGTTTCTAAAGGAATGTAATAATCTTAAATCCACTAGCAAGTAAGAAAGCTTCCTGATGACTCAACTTATCTATCTGCTGCCAAGAATGGAGATGGTGTCAATGTGAAAACTATAGAGGAATCTCCATTAAAAGTTGAGTAAATTTAAAGTTTTTAATGAATTATTGGGATTTTTTTAAATCAGTAAAATCACATTAGGAATGAAGGTTTACCTGAATTCTGGTACTTTATTACCATACTTCCCAAAGATACTGCAGGCATAATTTTTATTTTAATTCAACATAACTTGATACACTGCAGTAAAATATCTATTAAAAATTAATATCTCTTAACTAACAAATTTGGTTGGATTTTTCTGAAACACTGAATATGATAAGGGGCATTTTAACTACCTCACCAATGTAATTTATATTTAAACAGGATGATAAAAAAAAATATTTTAGAAGTGAAATTGAACAATTAGGAGTATGGGTTCTTCAGAACCCTAAATTTTAATTTACCTGTCTTAGGCCACTAGTTGTTCATTCATGAATTTTTGTACATGGCTTTTAAATGAATAAAAATTTTTTTTTTTAAATGCTGACATTTTTAGTGAATGAATTGTACAAACATGTAGCGATTTCTTTCCCAATCCTGTAGTATATCCATGAAGTTCTGATTCAGACCTCTATCTAAGTTGAAATAATTCTAATTTACAACAAAAAAATACAGTAAAGAAAAATAAAATCTGTAAAAAACTTAAACTGGAGCAATTAATCGGGGTTTGACCAGGATCAGAAAAATAAAATAACATCAGGGCTGAAATACAGTCCACACTATTACACTTATAGATATAGATTGGAATGAACAGACCGAGATGAGGTATGTTTTGACAAAAAAAAGATTTACAGATTAAACTAAACAATATAAATATGAAACAATATGTCAATATTTTATATANTTTTTTATAAGGAATGAGGGTTTATCAGTAACCAAAAATTGTATTACTAACATTTTCATGGTTTAAGAGTAACAAATGTTGAAACAAGAGATTCCCATTACTTTTTTTTTGGATATTATTTAAAAATTATACATGAACTATTCAGAAAATCTGAACTTTAAACTTGTGCTTTATGTAAAGCACACTCATGACATGTGTCATTGAAATTTCAAATAGTGATATTTATTAACTACGATGCTGAGAAATTTGTATTGAATAATTTAGCGACTGACTTCTCTCCTTTTGCCTTCTTTAACTTGAAGTTCATTAGTTACTTTCTCTTTTTATTGAACTTATTTACTGAAAAATGAAAATCTTTGTAATTTTACAGCTCCTGTAAACTACTTGTTTCTTTTTTTAATGATATTTTATTTTGTGTTTAATCAGGCAGATAAAATTATAATGATTTTATTCGACAGATGATTTTTAACTTCACATCATCTTCACTATTACTTATTGATTCATAATAATAATAATCATATAACTCATTTTCAGATTATTCTCGTAGTAATTTTGATAATTACGATTTTCCTCAATGTACTCTTCATATTTGACACTAGTCAACGTTTACATAGCGAATTAAATAATGTTGGTAAGTAATATTTATGTATGTAGGTATTATTACATAATGGTATTACAATTGATTTATTTATTCATAAGTTTTATACCTTATGTTTATGTATAAGTTTGATGATGATGAACTAAGCACATTGAGTATTATAATAAGTCATTTATAAATAAAAACAATAAAAATGTCTTTAATGGAAATTTACCTAATGCTTAATAAGTCAAATCTGAATTCTTTCCTTGTGCATCATTAATTTTTTTTCTCTCATTATTATTCAAAATGCGTATTTAACTGTATTCTAATGAGCAGGTTCACTCACACTATCAAAACTATCAGATCTCTTGTCCAAATATGTGTATACATGTGCAGGGGGCAGGTATAGATCTCTGAGGTCTGGCCAAGCAAATGTAAGTACACGCATGTGACAACTAAAGATCCCTCGAGTCTATCAAGCCAACTGTTAATGTATTAGTTTCAATATCTAATAAAGTGTGTAATTTCTTTCAAAGTGGAGTTCTATGCAACAAAATATTAAAACCAACCTCTGATAGATTCTGCAAACTCCAGTGCATCACTTATATTTTACTATCACATACTTTAGGTAGATAAAAGCCATCAGAATAACACAAATAACAATAAAATCACAATTGTGTTCCATTATTGACTGACACACTTCATTTCATGAAATTAAATGCAACTAGTGACTGAAACCAACCCTGAAAAATTTATTTTATCGGTGTCCATTCTCTTATAACTATAAATAAATGTGATTGATGATATAACAAACAAAAACTATAACATTTTTAATATTATTAAACACAAATTATCATAACAATACTTTATATTTAATTTCTTTCACCATCTCACAAGTCATATTCCCTGAATTTATAGGTTATTGTACTACAAGTTGTTTAATCTTCCCAATGGACTTTATGTCAAATTTCAATAATTTTTAGTCAAACTTTGAAAAACTTTGCCCAACAATGGTAAAATAAACTGAATTTATCACTAAATGATATTAGTTTTTGGGTCTTCATTGGTTTTTAATATTTCCTGTGTATTAAATTTACCAAGAATAAAAAGTTATCATTTAGAGAACAGAGATTTGGGAGTTTTCCTAGTCAAAAATTCTATGGAACAAAGGCAATATCATCAAATAGAATCAATTCCACTTTGCAAAAAACAATGATGCGAATGGAGGGAAAAAATAAAAATATTGTTTCTCAGTGTGATAATTAATAATTATAATAAATAATGTGTTTGAAGTCTTAATATACAATAACAATTAATTAAATACTTCAATTATTAACATAACCTAACATGACCATTATTAACATAACCAGACATGTGATAAGAAAAGTTCACACTTAGAGATTCCAGTGTACTTTGTTTAGCCTAATACTTAATGATGGCCTAATAATGTGAGTGGTTATAAATCAAATAATATCCAATTACATTTTGGCATATTTATTTTACACCTTAGCTGAAATTCTGACTGCTCATAAGTTATTTAAAAAAAAAAAATTTCTCAAAAATCTCTCAATATATAAAATGATAGTAAGATATAGACATTTTTCATTTTATTTCTTTTTTAAGGTGGAAATTTTTATTTGTAATAACTTTGACAAAATTACAGGGGTCTTTATGATCAATAAGAAGTTATTTTCCTGTTAAATCTAAAGCTAGTAAATTACATAAATATATATGATCCCTTGTGTATAAAGAAATATATACATATAAAAGATAGTCCATTGTCATCTACCATTGTTAGTCATCAGTTAACCAATTGCCTGACAGGATAGCTGTCAAAGAACTCTTGGACCACAATTTCTGAGGAGTAAGTTCATGAGAGACCAGTACACCGCTCTTTTTTTACCTTCCACATAGACACTAGATGGTGAGTAACAGTATCTTTCGACACACCACACTCCCTGGCAAGTTTGCGAGTATTCATAGACAGACTTGACTCAGCAACTTCCTGGAAAAAAAAGTAATGCTTCAAAATTAATAGAAATTTCATAGGACACTGTCATGTTTCTTCTTTGAAACAAATAACTAAACTGAGACTTATTTTTGAAGAATTCGAATGGAATTTAACAAGTTTAGAGAATGCTTTAAAAGGAATGCTTTATTAAATATTGGTTGGTAAGTATTAAATAGGATTAAAACATTTTCAGTTCTTTGAAATCAGGAATTTGATAAAATGGTCATTGTCTTTTATACACCCTATAACTTTATTATATTACTTATTATTAAAAATNAAATTATTATCTAAGTAACATTAAAAATTAACAAACACAGAAGAAGAAAAAACAGTCCCATTATATTTTCCTAAGGGGAAAATATGTTAAGGATGTATTTATTCTCGACCCATGGCACACTAGAGAAGGTTTGAGTTCAGCACACCATTTTGCCTGCCTGATTTTGCCAATTAAATGAATAATGGTTCCCAATTAGGGTTATGAGTTTCCTAGGAGCGCACAGTAGTCCTCTGGGTCATTACAAACTGACTATGGGCTGTAAGCATTGAACCTTTGGCTCAGGAGTCCAGTACCACCCTGCAAACACACACAGAGCAACCACAAAACTCCCTCTATCCCTTTTCTTTCATGACTATAATTCTGTGGCTATTTCAAAACTTTTTCTTTTTCTTTAATTANTAAATAGAATTTAAATTTTTTATGATAAACTAAAAATAAACTGTTTATAGAAGTATTTTTATGAGAACACCACAATAGCTGAGACAGAAGTGTAGTAAATTTTTTTCCTGTGATATGGCTGGCTCTATAATAGATAAAAAAAACTGAAACACAGTTCATTTGGTTAAAGGTATAATTGGTAATCTCATAAACTGTCTATACAGTGTCTCCTGCTAGGGAGAACAATTTCCAGATTCATATAATGGCTGCTAGACATGTATTATAATTATCTGTCATGTTCAGATATAATAAATAGTACAAACTAATAATCTGCCTGAACATCGTGGAGTATCATTGACCGAGCTTCAATTATGTAGCATGACATGGCAACTCAATGTATATAAAATGCCTCTACTGCAGTGTTTTTGAAAGAAACATCTGCTGGTCAACATAGTCAGTCATTGTCAGACAGAACCTATTGGAGGTGAGTATGGTCTAATAACTTCTTGATAAGCATGTTGGAGTCCTCTGGGTTGGTAGATTCTTGTAGGTGTTCAGGTGTGGCATACTTTGGCTAGCTGGCAAGGTGTTGATACTTTTTTGAGCACTCAAATCAGTAAATCTAATAAATCTCATGTCTGGAGAGTTGAATTTAAGAAGACTAATCCTGCAGCATCAACTCTATACCCCAAAATATTGCTTTGTCAGATTGAATGTTCATCCAGCTACTGAATAACTTGTCAATGATGATCCTCGTGTTCTCCTTGATCTCGAGATGCAGCTAAGATAGTAGAAAAAGGAAAAACTTGAGTGTAGGCAATGGAGCATTAGTCTATAAATATTTCAAATGTTTGCACTGCATTTATGAACCACTGAATAGTGAACCATTCACACTTATTTTGTATACCATATCGATCTTTTCTGCAAGTAAATTTCAATGTATACTTGAAAAATATTGTTGACCTGTTTATTCTATTCTGGTCTGATATTATTAGAGCATCTAGCTTGCAGTAATAAACAAATAACTGCTGACCACTGTCCATCTAGCTTATTTCATGCAGAGGTGTCAACCAATTAGTGATTGTTCAGCATATGCCTTCTAAGATCTAATTTCTCCTTTATCAAGTGGTACTTTCCTGCTGAAAGTCTTTATCCTTTTCTAATAATCAGGTACTCAGTGGTCTTTATGTGAGGTTACACTGTACTCTAGTTATATGACAACCTCTGTTGCCTGATTGGGTTAATGTTTATCACATAACTTAGATGACATATTTTAAAGGTGTTCTGACACTTACTTGGAATAGTTTAATTGTAATTTCAGTTCAGTTTTGTGTTGGATAAGTATTTCTACTGCAGATGAGGTGATTGTAGAAGAGGAGTTAGCACTTATTATGGGTTATTTATGGATATATGTCCTTGACTACAAATTTCCAGTTTCAGAAGTCTACAGTTCACAATTAAAGTAGGCATCTTTATGTTTGCTCATGAAAGTATTGTTGGCAACTATTAGGATACAATCTGTCACCTCTGCAAACACAGTTCATTTGGCTTGGGATATTTGATTGAAAGTGTGAGGGAAATAGCTGTACATGTATTCACAAGAAAAGAAGTCTTGATCAGCATATCAGTCATCAACAGCGACATAAAGACTGGCCATTGTCAGTTTGATGATACTTGTACCTTATATATTTTGGTTCCTCCTCCAACAGGGTACTGTGCATATTTGGGCTTTATACTGAACCAGATGAAGTAAAATTGGTTCCCATTTTTGTAGACTGAACATCTGCAAACTTAGGACCTCTTCTGTGACCTCTAAGACTTGTGTGATGACTTTTGAAATGAAACTATCTGTATGCGTAGTTCTATGACTTCCAATCATTGAGGAGACATTTGGAGAAGGGTAGACAGTTTAAGTAAACTGCTATAGGAGCTGCTGCTCTGAGGCTGGTTGGGCATGAATTATACATTTGAGGTAGAATATCTATCTTGCCAATTTTATCTGCTGAGGCTATCAATTACTTCAAGTAATCCAGGCTGGTGGCTAAAAGAAGAGCTTGTGTATTTTTTATAATTTTCCTAGTTATTAAATGATCTAATGGAACTCCCAGCTGTCCTCTTATAATTGCTTATTTCTGCCTATTCAACATTTACTGTCAGCAAATTATTGAGTAGTATTGAAACCCAATAATGCATTTACCATTTCATCTTCCGGGTTGGACCGAGTCAAATTGTTGTTATTTGCCGAGCTTTCGCACATCATGTGATGGCTTCTTCAGGGCTGAAAAGAGAATTCTCTTTTCAGCCCTGAAGAAGCCATCACATGATGTGCGAAAGCTCGGCAAATAACAACAATTTGACTCGGTCCAACCCGGAAGATGAAATGGTAAATACATCTGACGACCGACGAAGCCTACGTGAACACCCAATAATGCATGTTAAAAAATTACAATGTTATGCATTATAAACAAATAAATGATTATAAAATGATAGAATACAATAAGTTGATTTTAATCTTATTCCCTTAAATATACACCCTAAAAAATTTCATTCTCAAATTTGATACCAGAGAGCCTAATTGACTAATATAGATTTATTGGTATCTAGAGTAGTAAACTAAATTTATTAAAAACTATTTTGTAAAGCTAAAGTACCTATGAACTAAATAGAATTTAAATTTTTTATGATAAACTAAAAATAAACTGTTTATAGAAGTATTTTTATGAGAACACCACAATAGCTGAGACAGAAGTGTAGTAAATTTTTTTCCTGTGATATGGCTGGCTCTATAATAGATAAAAAAAACTGAAACACAGTTCATTTGGTTAAAGGTATAATTGGTAATCTCATAAACTGTCTATACAGTGTCTCCTGCTAGGGAGAACAATTTCCAGATTCATATAATGGCTGCTAGACATGTATTATAATTATCTGTCATGTTCAGATAGCCAATGAGTCTTACCAGAGGAAAGTTTCCAGGCTCTTGTCTCACATGATTTTATCTGCCAAAGAGCATTCCCTGCCTCCAAGTTACAGTGAAGGAGTGTTGTCTCCCCTGGCTTAGTTTCAGTTAATACTAACAAAATGATTAATTTATTGCTGTCAAATGCTATCTAAAATTCCTCTGTAAGTGAGATAAAAAAAAATGGACATCAAGTTCAATTATTCCTCAAAAATATGTTCTGGGATAATTATGTCATATTAGAATTTTCGTAAGACATAAGTACTGTAGGATTCAAGCTCTAATAACATTCAAAAGTATCATAGCAATTCTACTTGAGATAATTATTAATTCTCTCTCTCTTTTTTTTTTTTTTTTAGGGGCCAGTTACACTAGCCAATTAGAAAATGAGCATTCAGAAATCCTTTTGGAAGATGTCACTCCATCTTCCCTGAGTATAGAAGTTTTATCTAGTCAATCAAGAGTTACAGTTACTATTGATGGTGCTACTGTGAGTTAATTGTATCACTCTCTTTTGATAAACTAATAAATTTAAGTTTCCCTAGTGGGCTGGTGATGTAATTAAGGGATGATGATGAAAAGCCAGTTATTTTTCCCCAGGATCATCTGTATTGTCTAAAGATTAGAGGGGACTTATAAATAATTAGTTAAACCCTAAAAAGTCAGAGAAGGTTCCAACCAAATTACTTGACAAACTATTATTATTTAATATTTTAATAAATTATTCTATTATAATAGAATATTATAGTTATATAATATTATGGACTGTTAATCAAACATGAAATAATTTTAAAATTATGTGGACTGAAAATTGTGGCCTTTCATCATCATCCCTTAAATAAATTCTCTACGGTCAAAAACTCCATTTAAATTAATTTGATAGACATATAACTGTGAAATATGGTTTATAATTTATTCGCAGGTTTGTCATGACCAAATAAAAAATTATCTTATTATATTCTGTCCTCATTTAGTTTGATATGATTTTTTTTCAATTTTCCAAAATCATTTTGTTTGTAAACCTTATTCAAAAGTTAGCAATGATAATTTAATTTGAGAAAGGTATGAATAAGGTTAGTTCTAAGCAATGCCAAAATGTTTAATTTAAAATTTTATTGACTGTGAAATTATCTTATAGAAATTTATTTAATACGAATAAATGCAAATTTCTTGGTTTGAAGACCATATATTGAAAGCATTGGGAGATTTCATTTAGAATTTTTCAAACTAATATCCAACTGATTTATGGCTAAATATGTATTAATACTAAACATGGTGAGGGACGTTTTATAATACAATATAGATTTTTTATTAAGTACATTAAAAAAGTATCACAAAATTATTTAAACCAACAATTTATTTTGACATTGAGCTATAGATTTGAAAACGGTTATCTATAGATTTATTTGTATGTACTGTGAGGAGCCTTATTTTTGTTATAATGGTAAATCTCTTTTGTTGTTTTAGGTATGAGGATTTTTCTATTGCAGTCAACTTTGATCTGTCTGATCTAATTCTGTCACTTGAAAGATCTAAATAAGAGACTTATTTACATAGAAATTCAGTCTAGTCAAGTGGAATTTTTAAGTTTGCTTCTCTCAGTCTTTTTAGTACATGTTTGAGTTTCAGTATGTGTTTCTTTAGACTGGTTGTGTAAATAATGACATCGTCAAGTTATATGAGGACTCCTAAATTGATTAAGCCTCTTAATATATTAAGAGGACTTGGAACATTTCAAAGACTAATGAACAATATATTGTTCTTTAGTCTTTGAAATGTTCTAGGGGACATGCTAGAAAATGCTGTTTTAGGGACACTATTATTTTCTACTTCAACCTAATAAAATCTTAAGTAGAGATCAGCTGTTGAAAAATATTGACAATGGTTACCAGTAAGTCGGTAATGTTGGGAAGAGGAAACACACCTACAATCGTTTTCTCATTTATTTTGCGATAATTTATCACTATTTAAAATAGAAAAGCTCTGAAAAGAATGGGGGATTCTGGGAATGCTTGGAGCAATGTTTACATTTTCAGTATAATTTACTTTATAGTAAAAAAAATATTAGTATAATAAGGGTTTCATACATNCAAACTGTTTTCTGGCCTGAAGTTACATAGTTCACTCCTTTTCATAGGAAGTGGTACTTATATTTGCCATTATTTTTATGGACATCAATCACTCAGTTTATTATAAATTAAATAAATTTATAGATTTTAGAAGACGGAGAGAAAGGTGAAGGAAGAGGAATACATGTGGTGGTGTTAAATCAGGCTACTGGCAGTGTTATGTCACAAAGGTTATTTGATACATACTCACTGCAGGAAGATGAAGCCATGTCTCTTTTTTTAAATATGATATCAGATGGAAGGATTATCATTTTTTCAATAAAAGTAAGTTCATATGATAATTTATCAGTAATTTTCAATTATATCTCATGTCATTAAATTTTTCTAGATTTGGAGTTTAAAGTAATAGATAATAATTGCATATTTTTCAGCACTAAGTATAAATTCACTGATGAAATGCTGTTCAGACAGTTTGTTCTGTAATGAAAATTTCCTCTGTCCCTTTGAATCCGAGGCAACTCGATTCTCTTTTTAATTTCTCTATACAGTTTATAGAATTTGTGACAGCTATCACTATAATATGTCAAGTTCTGCAACAATAATTTTATAATGAATATTAAATTCATTATAAAATTATTGTTGCANGAGGAAAAGGATCATAGGTTTATGTAAATTCTCTTATCTACATAAATAACCATAATATAGTCAGTCATTTTGTGATTATCATTTTTAATTAATTACAATGAGTTTAAAAATATAACAGTTTTTAAAAAATATAATAAAGATGAAATTATTCTGAAAATATCAACTCTAAAACTTTGACTGTAAGGGTACAAAATATTGCTTGCTCTTCAATTGTGATATTTTAACCAGTCATTTGTCTTGAAATTTAGTAACTTAGTTTTACTTTCTGGTCTCTTAAGTAACTCACATCTCAATCTTTAACTCAGTAAAGATCACAGATAAAAAATCCTTCAGATTATGTTCCCCTTTAATATACTAAAGAGGATCCTAATGAATAAATGAACAAACAATTATTACCTCAATGAAAAAAGATTATGCATGTTCATAGTTATTGTAGTGATCTTCAGTGTCCACACTTTGACTCCATACAAAATCTGGTGATTACCAGATCAAATTACATAACAGTTGATGAAACATTCTCTTTTCCAGCATATGTTTTGCATCCCTCCGCAAGTATTTCCTCTTCTCCTGAATTCTAAGAATACTGACTGTTCAGGTGCATTTTTGGATGTAATCCTTAAGTCTTTACTATCCAAATGTTTCCTTAGGGTTTAGCAAGGATTAGGTACTCCGATTTCTATCAAGTGGAAGCTAGCGTTTCTCAAGGAAGTATGCTTAGATTTACCCTATTCCTGCATACTGCTCACATCCCTACCCATCCAAGTAACCTCTTAGCTCTATTTGCAGATACAAGGCTTATCCTACTTTCCACCCAATCTTAAAACTGCTTTTAAAAATCTACAAGATCATCCTGAAAGTATTAAACAATAGAGTGGCAAGTGGAGAACATACTAAAATTAAAAGACAAGAACTCAATTGGCGATTTGGACTTCTATACAGGCTCATGAATATGAACTCCAATCTTACGATAGAAAACAAACTGAGCTCTAAAAAACCTTATTACGACCAAACTGGACTTACGGAGTAGAAATTTGGGGTGCAGCCAAGCCTTCTAACATCCAAAGAATCCAGTCCTTCTAATCCAAAAACCTCAGAATAATTGCTAGTGCTCCCTACTAAGTATCAAATTCCTTCCTTCACCACAATTTGTTTATCCCTTTCGTTCAAGAACTCCTTTCTTCTCGCCTCACCCTTTTCCACATTAAACTTCCATACCATCCTAATCCACTAGCACAGACCCTGTTCTCCAACTCCAACCCCTACAACCCTCCCCGTCGACTCAAACGAAAATAGCCTTTTGATGTCTGGGGAACATAGTTTGCATTTAATTTGAGAGTGGTGTCATTGGCCACCTTCTCTCCTCTTTTTATCTTTAATCTTGTTCTGTAAATGGACAACTCTAATTTGGTCATTAAATTTTAATTTATACCCACATTTCTGAGAAATTTTATTGCAATGTCCATTATAATCCACTGTGCTCAGGCAGTGAGCAAACAGAATCAGTATTCCTCAATTATTGGTCAATTATTTGCCAAGGCACAAGCTGACGTATTTAATCTGTATTTCTCTTCTACATCTCCTAGAGTGCTAATCTTATCTGCATGAAATAAATAAATAAGTTTTCAGTTGTTGTTTCAATTTTTTTCATAGTACTGTATTAAATCTAAAATTCTAACAACCTATTTTTTATTATTATAGGTTTTTTTTTCACATTTTTCAAATTTTAATTGTGTTATATATTATGAAATTTGAGATTGTGTAAGAAATAATTTTTTTCTGCTATATAATTTACTTGAATTTTGTAAGTACATTACTATTTATTCTTCAAAATCTTTTACATAGTTCAAAAATTAAGACAAATAAATTTATTAAATTGACATAAAAGTTATTAGAGACCAAAAAATGAAACGAGATATTTATTAATACAGTTAACCTTGCAAATGGAAATTATTTATTGATATTTTTCTGTATTAATAACTGCTAATTCCTAAAACTGAACCTTTTACTACAATAGTTTTAAATGATACCATTCTTTAATTAATCTTATTAAATTTGTTGTTAATTGTACTTTAAATATTGTTTTTCATGATTTCTTAGGATGAAGGGACTTTTCAACTTAAGGGTGCTGCCCGTTCACTTTTAACTAGGCTTGGGTCTCGGCATGCTCAAGGTCTTAGTTGGAGAGATATGTGGGCCATGGTCACTGAAAAGGGTGGAAAAGTTTATGGAGAATCTTATAGTAAAAGTGCTACTTTCAGTTCTTGGGGAGCCTCAGTTATTTTGAGGGTACAGGTTCCTCTTGTTTCAATTGAAAGCAAGTATTTCTTCATTTTTAAAAGTTTTTCTCATTTTAAATGTTTAATTTAGTATTAATACTTTATGATTCTTAATTCTTTTGAATTAATCAGTCTTAAATCAATTTCAGTTGACCATTAAAACAAATCCCAATGGCTTGTGACCTCAAAACATTTGTTTTATTTCCTTTTATTTTTTTAATATGTTCCTCTTAATTTAAAAAAAATAAATATATTTTTATTATTAATAAATTTTACTATTCTTAGATGAGTTTGTTTGTTGAGCAATTGGTAGAAATTTATCAAGTGTTCTAAAAATCATATGGTATTGTTGTTGTTATCTCTAGTGTTGAAAGCATAAATTAGTTTTAATATTACTGAAATGTGCTTGGCACTGGTTATTTAAAGTCAAAAATGTTTAACTTTCCCTTAATTATTATGGACATGATTTATTTATCTATGTGAGGAAGGGGAAGGTCTATCTAATAAAAATATTAGAATAAATAAAACTATTCTATCAAATTTGCTATTCTTATAAAAATATCTTGTGACATGAATGACATATTTTCTATTTCTTACCAACTGTTTTCCCCTTCTAAATCCCAACACTTGTAATAATGAAAATTTTTGTTAAGTTTCTATGTAATCGTCTTCTTATCCCACCCTTATTTTGATATTATTTTATTTATGTAGCTTAGGGTATTTATTTGTTGAACACATTGTACTGGTTTTTTTTTTTTATAAATAAATTATAACCCCTTAGAGAATGTTCCTAAGTAAATACATAAATAAATAAATAGGATTTATTTATGTTCACGTAGGCTTCCACAGTCATCAGAGTATGTAAAGTTTTTTCCGGGTTGGACCGTGTAAAGTTTTTGATGGTTGCCGAGCTTTCGCACATCCTGTGATGGCTTCTTCAGGGCTGAATAGGAGCTGTCTTCAAATCCAGGGGTATTATACCCGGCGCTGTCTGGTCCTTGGGCGAAGCCTGCTTTCCATTGGTTGATCCTGTTTTCCTGCTCACTGATTGGCTGGATCCTCTTATCGATTGGTTGGACCCTCTTATCGATTAGCGC
The DNA here is from genome assembly GCA_000696205.2 of Oncopeltus fasciatus. NCBI lineage: Eukaryota > Metazoa > Arthropoda > Insecta > Hemiptera > Lygaeidae > Oncopeltus > Oncopeltus fasciatus. The sequence goes on from KZ807592.1 coordinate 408,430, forward strand.
TGGTTTCCAATTCTTGCTGAGCCTGTATCCATCCTCCCTGTTGATATTCCTCGGATTTTTCGCTATTTCGATGGCTTCTCTGATGGTCCGTCGATAGTAGTTGTTTTCCCGGGCCAGTATTGAAGCGTCTTCGAATTTGATGTGGTGGCTGGTGTTGGCGAAATGTTCTGCTAGAGCTGACTTTTCTGTACGTCCGTGTTTGATGTCTGCAATGTGTTCTTTTAGGCGTGTGTCGATCGTCCTTCCAGTCTCACCGATGTAAGTAGTTCCGCAGGAGCAGGGAATCTTGTATATTCCTGGAGTCCGAAGTCCAAGCTTATCCTTAGGTTTCGGAAGGATGTCGGTTATTTATCTGTCGGTGCTGAACGTTGTTCTTATCTGGTGGTTCTTGAGTATTCGGGCGATCTTCTCCGTTGTCCCTTTGACGTAGGGGATGGTCACTTGTCCTCGGAATTCTTCTTCTGCTTCCCGCTCTTCCCTGTTGTGCTGCCGATTTCTCTTCCTCTGTACCTTGTTGATAGTGTTGCGGTCATAGCCATTCTTCATGAAGGCGGTCTTCAAATGTCTTCTTTCTTTCGGCAGTTGGGCAGGTTCTGAGAGTATCTCCGCTCTGTGGAGTAAAGTGCTGATGACCTTTTTTCTGAGCCGGGTGGGGGTGTGAAGTGGCATGCAGGTATCTGTTGGTATGGGTGGGTTTCCTGTAGACTGAGTGGCTCAGGAGGTGATCTTTCTTTACACGAGGACGTCCAGGAACGGAAGTCTTCCTTCCTCTTCGAGTTCCATGGTGAATTGGATGTTCTCGTGCACGTTGTTCAAGTGTTGTAGGAACCCTTCCAGCGAGTCTCGGCCGTGTCTCCAGATGACAAACGTGTCGTAGACGTACCGATACCAGCAGACCGGCGCTTGTGGTGCAGAGTGGAGAGCCCTCAGTTCGAAGTCTTCCATGTACAGATTGGCTGCGAGTGGACTTAGTGGCGATCCATGGCTGCTCCTTCAACTTGGCCAGACTAAATTCTTCTTTTGTGAGGAGGTTCTTCATCAGGTTCAGAGTTTCTTCAACGGTGAATTACTCGTCGAAGCTAACGAGGATGTCCTGTGCTTCAATTCTGATTTCTTGAAGAATGCTGACGAAGTGTTTGGAGTTCCTAATATGATGTTCAGTATTACCGAGGTGAGGCTTCAGCTTCTCTGCGATGTACTTTGCTACGTTGTATGTTGGTGAGCCAATAGTCGAGACGATGGGCCTCATGGGTTTGCCTTCTTTGTGTATCTTCGGCTGTCCATAGAGTCTTGGCGGGACGGGATCTGATATCTTGAGTGGCTTCCTCTTCATCTATTCGTCGTTGCTTGAGTTGATTATGGAGATGATCTGCTGGTTGATGGTCTTTGTAGGATCTTTCTCAAGATTCTCGTAGGTGTCGTCATCGAGGAGTGCCTGCATCTTCTCCAAGTAGTCTTCTTTTCTCATAATGACGGTGGCGTTGCCCTTATCGGCCGAGGTCATCACCCAGTCATCCCGTTTCTTCAGGTCGTTTAGTGCCTTGAATTCTTCCTTGCTGAGGTTCGGCTTGGGTGGCTTAGCCTTCCTTAGAGCATGACTGACGTCCTGTCAGATAGTCTCAGCTGCTTCTGGTGCAAGGTTCATGATGCAAGCTTCGACGTTTGTTATAATGATTTATTTACCCAAATAAGATGTTAAACTTAATGAAACTAAATCAGATCTTTGACATTTATCTTTTGAAAAACAGTACATGTTAACAGTTTTGCCAATAAGTTGTACTTTTTTTTTTCATATAATGTTAAAGTTTACATATGATGAAAATTGATGACTTACATTTTAGAATCACAAAATTGAATTTATTAAGGAGATATAGTTGGTCAGAGGGAATAAGTTGTAAAGTGTGAAGCTATAACTTTTAAAGGCAGCTGCTCTTTGACCTGCTCTCATGAACCCAGTTTTTTCCAGTAATATTTTTTAATTTTAAATTACTAATTTAACTACAAGAATATTATCATTTTTGTTGAATGGAAACATGAAAGCATGCTTCTATTTTGCCATGAAAGCCTTCTGGTTTTATTCTTGAAAATATGGAAATGTATTTCTGTCAGGAAGTAGCTGCCAATGGACTAACACTGAAGAAAACCAAAGAAGATTGAGGTTTTGCAACACTATAGAAGGTTATGGAAGTGTTTGTAATTGTGAAGATCCGGCATCTCTTACATTTTCTCCTGAACCTGTAAGTAAACCTTTTTCTGAAAATCTAGTAGTAATTAAGATAAATACCATACATAAATATGTATCACATTTGGACAAAATTATATTCATTTTACTTCTGAGCTGGTTGTGAATGATGGGTTGTATTTCAGGGAAGTATTTTTTCCACAGTTGGAAATTAGTTTGAAGACATTTTTCTTCATTGATTTTTATTCTCCATTTGCCACACCATTGTTTGATTTTTTCGAAGTGAACTTGTTGGTTTTTAGTATCAGTTTTACGATCGGGATGGGAGGATAGGATAGCTTTGTCATAGGGATATCAGCAGTGTACAGGATAAATAGGATAGGTCCAAGCACACTACCTTGAGGAACTTCCGCTTCCACTTGGTAGAAATCGAAGTAATCTAATCCTTGCCGAACCCTATATAAACGGTTGGATAAGTAAGACTTAAGGATGAGGTAAGTGTTACTAGGAAGTATGGATTTCAGTTTAAATAGAAGACCACTGTGCCAGACTGTATCAAATGCTTGGGAAACATCAAGGAAAAAGGAAATGTACTCTACGACGCGAAACACTTGCTGGACAGTAGAATGCTTACTTCTGGAGCCGAACTAATGATTTTGGAGGATATTGAAGGGTTCAATGGAAGGCATCATTCGTTTAACAGTATTTTTTTTTAAAACCTTTGAAAGTGTAGGAAGGACACTTATAGGGCGATAGGATGAGGAATTATGTGGTGATTTTCCAGGTTTGGGAAATAGTATTATTTCAGAATATTTCCAGAAGAGAGGGAAGTGGGTAGTTTCGAATATGCAATTTTAAATGTAGGTCAAGAATACAATTGCCTTCTTGGGAAGATTACGGAGAATTTGGTCTGTGATTAAATCATACCCGGGTGATTTGCACTTAGGCAGATGAGATATTATATACTTGACTTCAGAAGGTGTTACTGCCTTGAGTGGCAAGGACATAGGTAATGGCATGACCAGAAACCCCTCAGTCTCTGCGGCATTGGAGAGGTCTAAGGGATCTTAGTGAGGAGTAAATGTTCGCTTGAGGTGCTGGGCAAACATTTCAGCCTTGTGTTTGTCAGAAGAGGCCAAGGAACCATCTCCTCAACGCAAGGGAGGGGAAGCTTCATGGCTCTTAAGGATTCTGCGAGTAGCAATCCAAAGGGATTTGTCTCCTGCTGAGAGGGTAGACAGATAGGCATTAAAGGCCTTATTTCGTAAAATACCTAATTTTTGTTTTACGAGTCTGGAAAGATTATTAAAGTCTTTGTAGTCTGAGGGGTGTTAATATTTTTGGAACAATGCTCTTGAGCGGCATTTCGCTATGATGAGCTTTTTAAGCGAATCTGGAAGTGGTTTTTGGGACTCAGAAGAGTATTTGGTTAATTTTGGTTTGAGATTAGCCATATACATGCATTACTGAACGCTTGTGGTAGGAATGTACAGCATAATTTAGATTATTTGAGGTTTTCAGAGAAATTCCGAGGTCAAGTGACTCTTCTATGAGAGTTCTAAACAAGACCCAGTTGACTGGGCCATTGATGAGGGAGGGAGGTAATTGTTTTGAAATAGTAATCAGGGATAACATTAGGAGAACTGGGCTGTGGTCAGAGAGCTCATTTAAGTTTGAAGCAGAACGATGAAGAGGAGTAAGGTTTTTGCAAATGAATAAGTCTAGGATGACAGGAAGACGGTTCACGTCAGAGGGCCAATAAGTGGGAGAGGAAGGACTAATTGTGCTAAGGTTTTGGGATGATATCGCATTATACAGAGCACAGCCACTGTAGTTGGTCATTCTCGATCCCCATTGCAAGTGTTTCGCATTATAGTCTCCACTGGCAAGGATGTTGTTGATTGTATACTTTTTGTTTCATCTGCTTCTATACATCGCAGCTATAGGTAGCTGGCAGGATTGTTTTTGGAGCAGTGGGCGCAAATAGCAGGTTCCTCCTGACTTTTTTTAGTTGCTGGTGTGATGTGGACCGCCACATTTTACGCACCGCGGGTCATAATTGCAGCCGGCTTTGATATGCCCAAATTGTTGGTAATTTTGGCACTGGAGTACCTCTTTTTTTACATAGGGCCTCTCAACTTTTCAATACTGAAAGTGTGATAGGATAAGAGGGTGTGGAAATAGACACTGATGTTGATTGAAGGGACTCTGTGGAAGTAGAGGGTAAGATATGATGGGTATAGGATTTCTTGATAAGACGTGCAGTTCTACTATGAGCTCGTCTGTCAGGATGGTCTGTCCTATAAGTGTGGTAGCCAGCAATTTTTAGATTATTTCATTTAGTTAGTCGTGTTTCTGTCAGTCTGCACATCAGGCCAAAATTTTATATGTTTTTAACAAATATTGGAGAGGGCTTTCATACTCATTGTGAGGTTTCAGAGGTCTCCATGGTCTCTTCATTAGAGAGCACATTGAATGGGTTCGCTGTGAAAAATGGTGAAGTCTCTTGTGAGCTGTGAAGTAGTGGTTTGAGCGGGATCGAGCAACCCGGTATCGGAGGATGAGACTGTTAGTAGATGTGGGTTATTAACCAGCGATGCAGTTCTACTTCTAGTGGGGGTATTATCATTTAGGCTGGAGGATGAAGGAGTCTTTGTGGCTCTATTTTTGTCTTGTTTTATTTTATTTTTGCGGAGCGACATTTGTGAGCCTTCTGCTGAATGAGGGCGCTTTCCTTTCATGGCTATTTTTTTCTGATAGTAAGCATCTCCCATTACGTAAGTAATGAATAAACAGTAAATATAAATATTTACTGCTTTTTATCACTAAGCCGGGGACCAAGCAGAGATTACTTAATCTGCTTAGCCGGCCAATAACAGCCGGCTGGCTGGGAGCTGGAGGGGACGCACTTGACCAAGCACGTCTGCTTATATGCTCCTCGCTACTAAAAAAAATTGAGTATTTCACTCACTTGTTGTGCATTTGTTCCTCGGTGAAATTCCTCGAATTCAATGTCTTTAGGCTGGCTAAATCTTCAACTTTGACCAGTTTGGTAACAACTGAACACTTTTATCCCTTCTAAAGTAACAATTGCAGAGAGCTAACAAAACACATCCTCTCTCTACAATGGCTGCTATGTAAATAATAGAAAAATTATTTACATACTTCCATAATCTGCCTCTTATTCCTCATTTATCTATCTCTTGTTTAGCCAAACTTTCCTAGTGCTCTCTATATATATTCATGCATATACGCATATCCTCTCCTGTCTCTCTCTTTTCATAATAAAATTTGTTTCAGGTTGAGAACAATAAAGTTTATAACATACCTGTTGTTGTTATTGCTAGTAATAGACCTCATTACTTATACAGGTAAGTTATTGGCAGCAGGAGCCTTTCTCTTTGTGTGTGTGCCTGAGCTTTGTGAACATGCATGTTTTTGTGTATGTTTTTAATTACATCGATTTGATTTATTATCCAAACCAGGACTTTGCACTATCATTTGCTTATCAATAAAGCAAATTTGTTGTAATTTTCAATTTCAGGTGTTTACATTCTTTATTGTCTGCCAGAGGTGCAAATAAGGACATGATCACTGTCTTCATTGATGGCTACTTTGAAGAACCATTAGAAGTTACCAAACTTCTTGGACTTCGAGGAATACAGCATACTCCAATTGGCTACAAAAATTCTCGGATATCTCAACATTATAAAGCATCTTTTTCAGCTGTATTCAATATGTTTTCCAATGCTCAATATGCTATTGTTGTAGAAGAAGATTTAGATGTTTCAGAAGATTTTTTCAGGTATTTTTTTTTGTTCAAATTTGTAAATTTGGTGCATAAAATGTGCTTTCCTTTAATAATTATTAAATTCAATCCAAACCCCCAAAACCCTTTTACTGGCTAGCAGAATAATCAATATGTAAGCTTATGAGGTTCTCTAAACAAGAAGTTTATAGTAGGAAAAAAAACTGTCATATATTGATTTGAATAAAAATATTTGTAGATTCTTCTTATGGACTTGACTGAGTCGAAAAGTTGTTTTTTGTCGAGTTTCGCACATTCTGTGATGAATTCTTCTGGGCTGAATAGAGAATGAGAGCGAGTGGACCTGGCTTCTCTAATTGTTCGGCAGTAATAGTTATTCTCTCTAGCTAGGATGGTAGTGTTCTTGATCTGATTCTGATGGGCGGTGTTTACAAAATGTTCTGCTGTTGAATTTCTTAAGTATCTATGTCTTATGTCAGAAATGTGTTGTTATCTTCCTCTGGACCTTTTCAAATATGTTGGATTTGAAGGCAGTCTTCAGATGTCTATTTTCCCTTGCTAATGAAGTCATTTTCCTTCTTCTTCAATTTCCATAGTTAATATTTTGTTGATGTTTATGCTGTCTATAGATGCAAAACCTGATCCAGATTATGACCGAATCATTGACATATCAGTACCAACATACCTAAGCTTCTCTTTGTGTTTTTCAAGGTATCCTGAATGTTTTTGGTCATTGTTTCTATGTACATAGGGTTGTCTTAGGACTTAGTATAAACGGGTGTTTACTCTGTTGTCCTTATTTTGTATTTTATTTATGTATGGGAAAGTGAGAGGTTGGTCATTTATCTGAAATATGTCTGAATATTCTTTGACAAATTTGTTAATCTGTTCCTTTTCTTCCTTGTTCATATGTTCACTCATAAGGTTTTTGAAGTAAAATTTTATTTTATTGTAATTTTAGTAGTTAATATTTGTACTGTTAATGTTGTAAAATTAACACATCCTTTAAATAGTTTTAAATTATATACTCCAAGAAGTATATAAAAGAAATTGTAAAAATTTCATAAATGGAATTTAAGTTACTAAAATTAAATAATTTGAAAAATTTCATAAATATGCTTTTATGATTTTTTTGCTGGATTTTCCATTGGCTTTGACTATTTCAAAAGGGTCTTCAATAATTTTATTCTAAAAGTATTATTGTGCTATATTATTAATAACGAAAGATAAAGAACTACCTCATTCTATTTTAAATATAATTAATTCTATTTTTAAATTTAAGTCAGGGTATATTAGTATAGGGTATATACTTAAATTTATTAAGTAAAATGATTTGGGTCTTAGCTGGTCTCTGAAATTTCTTCTGTATTTTTGTTCTTTACTCGTCTTTCTGCTCTTTGACTGTAGTTGGTAAGTGGTTTATATTTTTAGTATTTTCAAGTTTAAGTTTTAGTTTTAAAGAAATTTTGTTTAGGTTTGAATGAATTTTGCCTAGTGATAAAATAATTGGTTGGTTAAACAAGAACTGCTGGGTTTTTATTTAGTGGGATATTTCTTCTAGAGGTAGTTCGTTCTTATATGTATCGATTTAGTATCAATGTTGGTGGAGGTTCATTTGATGTAAATTGTTAGTCATCCCTAGGTCAAGGAAGTCTGGATTTCTTGTGCAATGGAATTCTTAAAAGCTTCTTCTTTTTCTGTTAAACCTTTTAGTATAACTTGAAGGGTTATATCCCTATATTATTTCTTTAAAAGATGAGCAAAATAATCTCTTTAAAGGTGTAAGCTATTTGCAAATTTTGTAACTATTAATCTTGCTGAAATGAAATTCGAATTCACTGGGCCTTGTTTTAACTCACATATTTCTAGTCATAAAAATCATATTTTTCATTCTTTAAGTTTAGTAGTCAAGTTTTTAGTTGCATCCAATTTATAGGAGGATGAATTAAAAAAAAGATTCGGTTGCTTCTTCTTCTCTGTTTCCAGAGAGACATCATCAATTCCTGCAGCATTCCCCAGTTTGAAATCTGCCACAGCTGCCTCAATCTCATCCTCTTCAATAACATAGCTCATATTGTCAGGTTGGGCAGGTTCAACTCTCAGCCTTCTTCTTCTGTTAGTTGGGGGTGGGGGGGGGGGGGGTCCTGTTATATTCTACTATGCCTAACTTCTCTTGGTAGAATTGTCTCCTTACTTACAGAATCTCAGCTTCTTCTGTGAAAAGTTGACCCAGACTATTCCTAACATTCTTCACTTGCTTTCCCTTTTTCCCCCTCAGGCATTTCACTGTAGTCCAGAATTTGCAATGTTCTCCTGAAAGTTGCTCTCCACTTCCTTCCCAAACTCTTCCCAAGATCTGCCGCGAGCGCTCTTTACAATGGCACTGGACACATTTCTCTTCTTGACATATGTATCCCAATCCTCTTATATTCTTTACAAGCATCCTTTTTCTCCTTCAAAGGTCTGGTAACCTCATCATTCCACCATCTAGTTTTCTTCGTGTCAGGTCATATCTTCTTAACACCACACTCTCCCCTGCACGCATTGACGATGGTATTCCAGAGAGATGTCCACACGGTGTTGAGATCTGTGTCATAATGACTTCCTGTTGTTCTCGCCACATGGGGACTCTGCATACTTCTACCTCTTCTCTTCCCTTCGGAGATTCTCTCTAGCCAATCTCTCGTTATCTTTTATCTTCACTTTCCTCGGCAAGAGATTCTTTGTGTCTGCAACCAGCAGATTGTGGTTAGTTCCTAATTTGGCTCTTCTTATAACTTTTATGTCTGTTATGAAGTATCGAAGGTCCCTACCATAAATAACATAATCGATGACCCTTGCTCCCTGTCTTCCATGGGTTTCGTAGGTAATCTTGTGAATCTTCTTGTGGTTAAAGAAGGAGTTCCCTTTGAGCAGGTCATTACTTATGAAAAAGTAAAGCAGCCTTTGTCCGCTGTTATTCATAACTCCTTCTTCTTCCCGCGAGTGATCCTGGGCAGTCCTTGGTTAGAAGTCTCCCATAATCACGAGACTTTTATTTCTGCTGGTCGCTGCATCCACGGTCCGCTGCAGTCCTGATAGAAGCTATCCTTCTACCCAACATTCTTATCATTGGTAGAAGCATATATCTCCATACAGGTAACCTTTCCCATTGAAGAGTTATATCCATGGATATAATTCTTAAGGAGACTGCTAATTTCACTTGCTTCCAAGATGTACTCATTGTATCTCTTCATTTCTTCAGTCAGTTCTGCTTCTTTCCCGGTGAGAGTCTTAATATTCTAGGTAGTTAATCGTATATCCATATCCCTGTCATGTTGATTTCTATTAGACCATCCAAATCTGAAGCTATTGTTATGATAACTGTGAATCAGTTATACTCCAGACAGGTGATTAGCCCAGTGCTAGAGGCCCTATATCCTGGCCCCCGGAATATTTATTCCTTTAGGGGGAGGGGTGGCTGGGCTATACCCCCTAACTCTGGGGACTTCTTACCCTTCTCTTTTCACTCCTCACTGACGAAGGCAAAGAAATCCCCGAGAGTTTTACTCTTTGTAACTTTTTCTTTTTTTGTGTTCTTGCACTCTTTATCCCACCTGTACTTGTTCACTATATATGTATATAATATATATGTGGGTGCGTGCATGTGTGTGTGTTTGTTTGTTTGTTTTTGTTGTGTGTGTGTTTATGAGAATAAGTATATTTTTAATATACGTAGTTAAGTTACTAAAAGTTATAAATGTTTTCCTCACATTAAATCTAACTAATCAAAATCTCTAGGAGTCCATTTTTAATTTAACAAGTAACAATTATATTTATCTATGAAAGAAAATGAAGTGCTTTACAAAGTCTTATTACAGTTAATGAATATAAAAATATATTAAAAATCATAAATTTTTAAGGAACAATATTTATAAAATTTTAGTTTCTTCAGCCAAACAATTGAATTGTTTGAGAAGGATTCAAGCATATATTGCCTGTCAGCATGGAATGATCTTGGTTATGAAGAAACAAGCAGTGATGTTCAGGAATTACTGCGTGTAGAAACAATGCCTGGGTTAGGATGGATTCTCAGTAAAAAGCTCTACAAAAATGAATTAGAACCTAAGTGGCCCACTCCAGAAAAGGTAACCTGTAAATATAACAATGATTAGTGTTTGTTTATTTCATCCATAAATAAATAAACTTTTTTAGTCTCCTTAGATAATCATTTTATGTAACTGAATCTAAAAATAATTTTTCAAATAGAAGATTACCTATAAAATGTGATTCACACAACCTCTATTTTACTGACTTTATTTGATGAATAAATAATTATTTTAACAAATTAAAATATGAAGTGGTCTTTGAAGGCCTGGGAATCGCCAAGTAAGGCATTACTTTTTTCCCCTTAATGGATGAGATAATACCTGCAACTTGGTAACTCACTGCAGAATAGAGAAACATCCTTTTTTTTTTTTTTTTTAGTAGAGAATTTTTGTTGGGGTCCAGAGTCAAGGTTGATTAAAAAATTTTTAAAAAATGTGTATTTTTTGTTATCTGCTGACATTTTGGCTTCCATTATAAGCCATCTTCAGGGCTATCATGAAGGCGAGAGGGTATATCTTACCACCTAGATCAAATTTTCATGACCAGAACCTTTTTTTTTTCTTTTCAATCTTCTCATAGCAGTCCTTAGAGTAGGCAGTTCTTAATTTTAAAGTATACAAGTTCTGCATATTGTATTTACATTTAATAAACACATACAGTAAGTAATGGCTCAATAGACCTTAAATATATCTGTCCCACTGCAGTGCCAATTCTCCAGTGCTCCTTAACAGCAATAAAAATAGTTCTCTTTAGTCACTGTTTTTGGGGTGATCCTCATGATTTATCTAGCTGAAGTTGCACTCACATGTTTCTGACAGTTAACTGGAAATATGTGTAGAGTTTGAGATCACAGTTCTTCCTGCAACTCGTTAAAAATAGTTGGAAAGACGGAGCACTATTTCGAGGTGTGTATAGATCCCTGGCTAACCGCTACTCCAAAGTAAGTTAAAGCTTCGGGGCGCCAGGCTAGCTCAGGGGATCCGTACAGGTCTCGCAATCCTGACGCCGCGGGTTCAAACCCCGCCCAGGTCAATCTTTTATTTATATATAGAAGCTTGTCCTGAGCCATGGGTGTTTAAAATGGGATGGCAACTTATAGATAGCCCCTCCCTCCAATGACCATAAGTGGTTGCAAGGGAGGCTAACACAGCAAAAAAAAAAGTAAAGCTTAGAAAAATAATGTTCCAATAATCAAGCCAAACAATTTACCATTCTTAAATATCTCAAATACATCAATACTATGTAAATGTATAACAAATATTTTATAATATAAGCAGATAGTCTGTGTACAATGGAGAAGACCTGTCCGGCCCCCACATCGCCGCCCTAGGCTCTCATAGCCTCCCTTATCACTCAGCCTGCTGGGTAAGAGGCTCTATGCGAGACTCATAACTCAGCATTACAGGTTTGAGACTCGACCTCTCTACTTTTCTTCTTTTCTTTCTCATAATTAAATTAATGCATTATTGGAGGCAATCATTATCATCAGGTGATTGCTAGTGGATGGCAAAAGGAAAGCATCGTGGTGCACCCATGACCCCTCCTAAAGATAAGAGGCAGCATTTCGCCAGTAGCACTCCCTTGGAGAGAGACCAACTACAACCACGCCCCAGCACCTCTCAAGGAGTGACCAACATGCCCTCCATCAACAAAGTGACACATTGGAATGAAAACCTAACACCCTTTACATGAGTAAACCCTTTTCAGCCTCTTCAAAACATTACTGGAAAGGAAATGGAAACCACCACCCAACGTATACCCCTGACCACCTCCCATTTTTTTCAGAAATGTACAAAATGTTCGTCTAATGTGCATTCAGTTTGATGAGCGAGTTGACCATGGGAGATACACTTGTTTCAACCATCAGCATGGGACTAAAATAATGCCAGATAGCCCTGACACCTACAGAGGTATAGTGAGCTATCTAAAAGAGACAAATGCCCAGCATCACAACAACTTAAGGAAGAGTTACACACTCACACTACACGTCAGGGTCGTCATTCGTCATCTCCACCAACACACCGGCTTCCAGGTCAGAAATGCCATCAACATCACATCAAGCAGGCCTGGTAAGGATGCTCATATAAAGACTCCATTGCCCTTGTTCTTTGTGGATCTCGAGCTCACAGATGTCTCGCAGTACACCTGCTGTCTGTGCCCTTTGCCAGAAAAACCATCCCCCCAATTATAAAGGCTACCAAAGGGTCTACGAAGATTTGAAGCTGCGGACCCAGCCCACCAGACAGCAGAACTCAGCATCTGTAGCTCAAAGGCCTCCACCACCCCTAACCAGAAAAGTGGACTCTGGTTGTTCTTATGCGAAGTCGACCTACCACCCCAGACAAGAACCTCTTCCTCAATGACAACCTCCCATAGGAAAGCGACCTGCCATCTCCCATGTTCCTCCACCATCAATATCCAATGATTTCCAATCAATACTCCACTCCTTTTTCTTGGAATTTCGCGCCCTCATCTCTCCTAAACCTATTGTCAACGGTAGTCTCTAAATAAGACTTCCTCGTCTAATAGTAAATGAATTCCTCTCCTAGATCCTTTTCTGTCCTCCTCTGGAATGTTAACTCTCTGGCAGAAATTATAATGTGAAACACCTGCAGTGGGGCACGAGAACGACCAACTCCCTTGGCGGTGCTCTGTATAATGCTACCTCCTCTAAAAATCTCTCCACTCTAAGTACGTCCTCTCCTATATATTGGCCCACTTATGTAAATAGTCTTATTCATATCCTAGATTTTTTCATTTGTAAAAATCTTATTTCCTACCACCACCCTGTAAAAACATTAAATGAACTTTCCTCTGACCACAATCCTGTCCTCCTTACACTGTCTCTCACACCCATCCCTAGAAATTGTCACCAACCTTAATAAGTGGTCCCATTAACTGGCGTCTTTTTAGAACTCTCGTAGAAGAGTCACTTGACCTTGGAATGTCCTTAAAATCCTCTGAAGAGCATCCAGTTCTTCAACCATCATCCAGATGGTGTCCAGTTTTTTACTGCAAAAGATTCAGCTACTATATCTATATATATATCTCTTTAAAGGTG
>KZ807593.1:14820-26727 GCA_000696205.2 Oncopeltus fasciatus
TACAGATATATATATATTAGTGATCTTGGTGCCTGAAGGTAGGATCAGGCATAACATCGACTAAATTAAAATTAAAAAAAAAAATCTGTAATGGTTTACTTTGGAATATACTTGAAAAGAAAAGCAGATTCTTACAGATAAGAAGCTGATAAGCTCACCACTTCGTGATTAGATAAGGCCTGATAACGGTCGGACACTACTTTCACGGCGGGATTTCTGCGACTAACTGGACCAGATCTGCCACTTTTTCTTCCTCACAGATCCGGGTAATTTCAATTTCCCCCACGGCTCCCGAGATATGGTCTTTCTCCACCACGCTTCAGTAACCATCGATGTAAACAAACCACCCACAGCTGTTCCAGTCCGTCAAGAGACAGATATACTCCCATTCTGGCAGAAGCTGCGCAGAGTAAATAGCTTTCCATGTATTTCCCGTTCGGTAAATGTAGCTGTATATGAGACGGAATAGTTAGAACCTACAAGTCCAAAAAGTGGATTTGCTATCTTGCTAAATACATTCGTAGATATCTTTCTTATCATATATGTCTGTCACGCAGGAGTGAAGTCTCATTGCAGATTTCCCATGACTTATTAAGAAGTATTTATGTTAGAGTGAATAACGAATATAGATCAGACGAAATATGCCGCACACTTTTTCGGACAAGATATTATTCCTCTTTAAGAGAGTTGTGAGCCCACACCAACAGTGGCAGACATATAAATTCGTGTATGTATATATAATATGTACGTTCTCGATCCTCCTTAATTTTTATTTAAATTAATAAACCAAATTCATGAATTCCGAACAGACCCCCTCCACTTAGACGGGGCTCCAACACAAGAATTTATTTCTCTCAAATCTAGCTTCTACTATTCAAAGTTTCACCGTAAATATTATGACCCAACTTGCGGTACTTCTAACTCAATTTTCGCGTAATTCTTAAATAAATTTAATGGGGGATGAGTAATCAGTTTTATAATACCCATATTATTGAATGTTTGTCTAAATTTAATTTTAAAAAAATTTTATGTTAAGTTTTGTTTTGTCTGTCTTATATTTGATAGAAATTACTTAATATTTCTGGCCCACAGTCTAATTCCAGAAGTAGATTATTTATTTCAATATTTTTTTTTCAAAATTTTACTTTGTTAATATGTAGTTAATATATATTTGTTATTGATCCTGGTGAAAGTCTTTTTGATAATAGCTTTGCTATCCTAATAAATTGATTTTAATCAAATAAAATAATCAAAATTTAAATAAATTAATTGAAATGTTGCCTTGATTTTTATTGTTAATAAACTATTTATTTTGGATATTTTCCACGGGCATATTTAGTTTTTATACAATGACGTGACTTTCAATAATTTGAACGGATCTTTACCGATCCTGTAATAGAGGAATATGACCCTTTATGAATTATATTTATGTACATATTAGTACATGCTCGATCGTCCTTAATTATTTTATTAATTAAACTAAATTGATTGTTTCGTTAATGACTGAAACTGGTCAAGTAGAAGGGGGGGGGGGGGTGTTCAAGGTGGGCCAAAATCTAAAATCTTAATTTAATATCTTATCTTTATCATTATTAGAGTTGCGAAAAAATGTATATGGAAAAATAAATTTATTATGTAATATAATTACATTTATATTTTGAAATAATTCGTAATACAAGCTTATTATGAAAGATGTTTAAGAATATTAATATAGAAACTAAATTGGGGATTCAGGCTTTACATAATGTTGGAAAGTAATCTTTTTTTTACGAAATCTTATGTGGGGGAGAGTTTAAGAACAACATTTACAATCGTACTTCTTATTCCTGTTATGTAAAAATTTATACTACATAATAGATAAAAAATGTAATTTTATAACATTTATGTTCAATTAAATTTTTACGAAAATCGTATATTAAGGACAAAATTTAGGAATTTAGCTAACAAGTTTTTTTTTCAATTTTGCTTAAGAATATGGATATTTTATTGAGTTTTTTTCCAATGGGTCAAGCACAAAAAAAAAAAAAAAAAAAAAAAAAAAAAACTAGGAATAACATATCAAAGAGAGGGAAAAAAAAAAAAAAAAAAAAAATAATAAAGTAGTTTTTTTTTTCTGAGTTATCCATTCAGCTGCATTTAAACATAAATCCTTGGATAAATGTAATTATTTCTTATGATTTAAATTTAAACAAAATGAAAATGAGAAAGGAATAGTTCAAAAGAGGGTTTTAACAGAATAATTAAATTTTTCTCTCATCTACTGATCAGGGCGGTTTTCATTTCATGTTTGAGGTACCAAAAATATAATATTACTTCATAAATTCAAGTATATTGAGGCAGGAAAGAAATATTTCAGGATGTGCTTTGAAAAAATGTTATTTCAACTATATATCTGCTTATTTAATATTATACATTTATTTTAGTTATTCTTATTTAAAGATATTTTTCGTTTAATATAAACTATAAACAATTTTGTTTAGCAAATTATTCAGATTTTTTCTAAAGTTACGCACACTGACTCATCATTGAATGATTCTAAAGGGTATAAGAGATTTGTAAAATAAATTGTCGATTCTATTTGATGGAACTGAAAACTTAACTTGTTTATTATAAACTGCTAGTTGAATTGGAGACATTCCTAATTTTCTACAACTTGTTAATATAGAATCTTCAATAATTAAATATTTTTATCAGATACCCGAAAGTATCAGGGATTTTTTTAAAAATTTGCCTATTTTTTTAAGAGAAAAATTTACTTATTTCTTGGGAAAAATAAGAAAAGATTAATTTTTGAAGCAAATGTTTTTTCCTTTGCGAATAATTTTAATTATTTTTCCCAAAAATGTAATATAGGATTTAATCTAAGGGATGGAGTATGATGTACCTGGAAGAGTAAGGGTTGGCTTGTAAAGGTAATTTGTTGTGATTCCTTTCTAGTTCCGTTTAGTGGGACTCCTTGAGGGTTGAAGGCGGGAGGAGGAGGTAGCCGGGATGCTTCATGGACCATTGCACTGCGGATTGTGTCAATGTCGCTACGCTTTCTTCTGCATGTGTTGACAGCCGGACCGGAGTTGCCCAACCCCGCAGTTCTAATGGTGTTTTAAACGCCCCCACCAACCCTCACCCTCCCCCACCTGGAAAGAAATAAAAGTGTCGACAGACACCCTTTCTGCGTTAGAAATGTTTTCAATCCTCCTACTGTGCGGTTCTTTGAGCGCGATCGCCTCCTCCTCTCTGGGGGCCGAGGACTCCGAGAGCGATGGTACTCAGAAGCGCTTCGTGTACACACACCAGGGGAGAGAAGCACAACCGCCGCTCATCTTCCCCGTACCGCAAGCCGGGGACCTCGGAGCCGTCCCGAGAGCCGTGGACATCGACCCCGTCGAGTTGGACTACCCCGTAAAGATGGTGCAGAGGTTCACCGACAGTGACGGAAATGTTCAAGTGGTCACGAGTTACAGCAACAGGAAGGACAATGACCAACCGATATACAGGAGCAGGCCGGCTCCCCAGTACCAACCCGAGGCATACAACCGGGCTCCAAAGTCCAGGAGTAGTGCTATTGAAGTAGAAGCGAGAAGCGCGCCAAAGAAACAGCAGATGAGCAGGACAAAGACTATTAGATTTCCTGACGCCAACGGACAGATAGTTGATCATGAAGAGAAGACATCTTTCAGGGATGGAAACTCGAAGAGCTTCAGGACTGAAAGCTCATATGACAATTCCTACAAGAAACCTACTAGAGTTGTGTCAAGCAGACCCCCACAGCCAGAGAGAAGTGCTAAGTATGCCCCGGAATCACAGTACGACGATGATGAGTACAGTTCAGCTGAACCAGAAGTTGAAGACGAAGTTGCAGTAAGAAGTGCTTTGAAACAAGTGAACAAAAAGGATGTGAATGTTCCGTCCGGGAGTGTTGTGAAGCCAGTACGACGCGCGCCCTCTCAGACTAGGTTTCGTTCGGCTAAACCTTCACCTCCTCAGAACAACGAAGGACCAATCCGTTCGGCTGCAAAAGCTGACCACGCACTCGAACCCGCTGGATCGACCTATGTTGCTGACATAGAGGAAATAGAGTCGGACGAGGATGGCTATGACAGGTCAGATGGTTATGATGAAAACCATGGTGGGCTTGATATTCACGTAGAGAACCACGGTGTACTCGGGCACGGACATGGTGGACTTGACCATGGGCTCCATCATCATGGGCATGGACACGGAGTCGACAAAGGTTTTAAGAAAGAAGGAGGACAATCATATAACCATGGGGAACATTTCGCCAAAGGAGAAAAAGGCGGAAAAGGGCACAAAAGCAAAGAATCTTATGAAAAGGGACATGTTGAAAAACACGGTCATGAGCACAACAAAGGTGGAAAGAAGGTAGAGGAAGGCGAAAAGAAAGGACACATTGACGAACACAATGCATATCATAAAGGACATTCCCATCATAAAGGAGAGAAAGGTACAGAAAAAGCCCATACTAAGGGACACAAGAAGGGCCACAAAACTAAAGGATTCCGAACAGTTCACCACAAAGACGAATACAAGAAGGACGAAGTGTTTTACGATGAAGAGCACGACGCAGGACACGAGAAGAAGCACGGCTCCGAGCACGGTGGTCATCAGGAAGTGAAGGGAGATGAATCCAAGAAGGGCCACTTGGATTCTGGCTATAAGGATGCAGTGAAGGGCGTTGAAGGTGAGAAGAAGGAAGGTCATTCATATGAGGAGAGCAAGGGCCACGCCGGAGAAGCAGCGCACAAGGCAAAGGAAGGACACCAGGAAGGGTTCCATAAGGGCGCAGGTCACAAGGGAGAGGAAGCTCATGGACATGTTCACGAAACTAAGGGCAAAGGAGGGTGGTGAGATTACCCCAGGATTTACGTCTGCCCTTAGAAAAAGGTAAATTATTTATTATTGTTGGGCTTGTATAATAATAATAATATGTAAGTCATTTTTTATATATATTCTAGAAAATTGTATGTATTATTAATGAGCATATAGAATTGGCATTTAAAAATTTTATATTTAAAAACTGAAACTCAAAGTATTAACTAATAATTCATTCCAATGATTATCATTTAAAATTGGCCAAACAAAGCAGGATCTAAATATAATACTTTTTTTCAATATTTATAAAACTGAATTAAATAAATGTTAAAAAAATATTAAATTATTGAATTCTAATTTCTATAATCCTCGAAGAAAATAATTTAATGGCTCATTGTAGTGTGGCTAAAACGCTTTTTTATTTTATTAATAATTGTTAATCATATTTTATGTTTGATCATCATAAGGCAAGCAAGTATGTGAACTAATTGGACGTTATATTGTTATATCTTGTTATGTTTTTATATTTTTATAGAATACATGTTTATTACATTCTCTGTCAATTGAAACATTATTTTATTTATTTATTTTTATATAGAAATAATAATCAAATGTCTGAGAAATATTACATTGTATATAAATTGCACATTTTATTGCTTTACACGAATTTTGTATAACAAATAGCTATTAATTGCATTTTTTACAATAATTATGTATAAATAATTGTGGTAATTTTTTTTGTTAAAACAATTTAAGATAAGATAACTACCTCAAAATATTTAAAAAAATACTTTTTTTTTTTTACTTATTCAGTCACTATTGTATCGAAATCATGATAATAAAAATAAAATGAAATTGTACTTTGCATTTTATACAAAAAGCTTGAAACAATATTTTTAAAAAGCGCTAACTTTCTGTATTTTTTACAATAAAAAATGTTTTATAAAACTGTGTTTCATTTTCTCCTTTCTTATAGAACAAAATTTATTATTATGTAAACGTTTACAGAGCTGTATGAATGAAACATTATTTAGAATAATAGATAATGGGCTAGAGTATTATTTAAAATAAATTTATCATTAATAAATGTATGCAGAGGTAACCTCCTATACTTTGGTTTGCATGTGAAATGGTTTCTTAAAGGCATTTACAGAATAAACTAATTTATTAAGAAAAGTATGAAAATAAATTGAAATTTATTTAGAGCCAACGAAAGTTTTCATTATAAAATACTTTATTCAGATATGCCTCGTGATAATGCTTAAAATATTATTAATGTTTCTTTTGACTTTTAAAATGTGATATATCCAATGTTCGCACTATTTTGATTATTTATTACAGCCAAGCGCTTTCAGTATCCAAGTTATCGTCTTCAGAGACCGAAAATCTACCAGGGAGGGAGTCAAAGAGAGACTAACTCCTACCACTTGTGATACAGATATGATGACGACCTTTATTTATTTATTTAAACCTTACCCTGCCATACATAAACAAAGGCACGGGTAATTGCGGTCGGTTGCTGAACCCGAAGTAGTTGACCTCTCGTAGAGCTGTCGTACGAGCTACAGCTGCTGAGGTAAGTACTGATCGTCTTTTGTTATCCCTCATGGGAAAACAGTCGACGTATGACAAGGGGCACTTGACATTCAGTACAGTTGTGATAAACTTTATTTTATTTATTTATTTTATATTCCAANTAAGTTCACAAACATGTAAAATGATTAGTACTAAACATGTGGTGTTTCCCACACACATCATTGGATAAATTTTGGCAAAAAATGACTAAATGGGAAAACCCATTAAAAAGGGTTTCTAGGTCATTTTTGTAAAGATAGTTTAGAGGGTCCATTGTCATTTTAAAAATATAATTATGATATTCGGTCCAAGCATCCAAACCAAATTGAATCCAACTTTGTAAAACAAAAATAGAAAGACTGTAAAATAGAACATAATGTAGACAATAGATTTCTACTCTGGTCTGAAGTTTTGTTCAATCTATACTCTACAACAACCAACAATTTATAATATTTTCATTTTTAAACCAAGTAAGCAAAGTGTGATTATCCCCTAATCGGATCTTCTACAAAGGTGAGACAACGGTTATCAGTTTTCGGTATTCCCAGGGCTGTGGAATATGAGAAGACTGTTGACTATCACCATAAAGTATCCCATGATCTAGTATAAAACCTATAGGCTTAATACCTCATAGTTTTTAAAGAATAAATCATACCAAACTCAATATCCAATAAATCTTACCAATCAAATATTTATTTATTACGCTCAGGAAGCTAGGGAAAACGGTACGTAATCGATGTATTACGAAATTGGTTGTGATTTTGTCTGTTGATTATTTTATATCACAATTTTTCGAAACAATTATAATAGTTATATAAATATTTATTTATTACGCTAAGGAAGCTAGGGAAAACGGTACGTAATCGATGTATTACGAAATTGGTTGTGATTTTGTCTGTTGATTATTTTATATCACATAATATGTGATGTGTCATGTATTTATGTCATGTATTTCCCCAGTTTTGAGTTTGTGAATGTCATCATGAGTGAATATGAAGTTTCATTATATTATTATTCATTATACACTCGGATTCGTACCATATTGATGGGTCCACAATGCTTAGTTTACTTCCAGACGTCAGGAACTTGAGAAACAATACGGAGATCAGATACCTACTTGTTCAGGTATTTAAATTTCACAAACATCGCCTCCCCCGTTTCAATCAATCTAAAACAGGTTATAGAGAATTTTTTTTTTTTTTTTTAAGGGGTGGCAGCCTGATGGCCATTTACACCAGTGAGATTTTTGGTTTTTTTCTCTCTTCTTTTCTTTTCAGGGATTAATGTATTTTTGTTTTCATTAAATTATATTTTATTTTACTGTGATTTTATGATTACTCTCTTTCGTAGATTATAAACAATATAGGTTAACCCTTTAGATGCGTTTAAATCGAGTTCCCACTGTTTACTGTGGCGCTGTTTAGCCACGAATTTTCGAAGGTCTGCAGCTGTGTGTCCTATAGTTATATGTTTTTAGCCCTTAATATTTATGTTGTTTTTTTTTTTCAATTTATTTTAGCATGTTTACAGTGTTTTTTTGTCATTAGGAAAAGCTACTATGATTGCTAAATTCTCCTCATTTACCATAAAACCAGTTCTTGATCATACATTAAAATGGTCAATTTATCTTTCCTTTTTCGCAACATATTTGTCACGGAATATGACAAATAAGAGAAGACCCTCTCTTTTTTTCCCCCTTTTGATTATGAGAAGTCAAATTATTCTTTGGAGATGTTAGATAGTTCCTTACAGACGAAGTTAGGAAAACAGAAAAAGGATTTTAGAAAGGACACACAAAATAATCAATAATTTCAAATGGAGAGTTCTTGACCGTAGAGATTATTAGTAAATGTCTCTTGTTGGGGTTCGGTCAAGGTACATAAAAAAAATGCAATTTAAAAAAAAAGTGTATTTTTGAAATTATCTGCCGACGTTTCGTCTTACAATGTAAGTGTATAATTAAAAATACATATATATTTTTAATCTCCCATGACCGAAGCCCAACAAAAAAAAATCTACATATAATCAATAATAAAAAACTACTGAGAGGGAATAGAATAAAAAATCTAACTGTCCCAGCCAGGAATCGAACCTGGATCTCCTGCTTTCCGGGCCAGTATGCTTCCATTACCGGGCCGGTAAGCAGGAGATCCAGGTTCGAGTCCTGGCTGGGACAGTTAGATTTTTTATTCTAATCCCTCTCAATAAATGTTTAAAATTTACGTGTATAATAAACCACAACTATATTTATATTTATAAAAAAAAAATCAATAATGTTTTCGTTTGACTAAAAGATTAATAAAATAATATGAAATATCACTTTCTTAAAATCATGTTGGATAATATTTTAAATAAAAAATAGGGTGAACGATTTCACCTTATTTTTATAATCTTCATGTCATCAAATTAGTCGTCCCTCTTGTCTGCAATGGAACACGTATGACGTACTTCTGCATACTCCTGCACCTGGGCTGAGCACTCACTCTGTATTCTGAACACATTGCCCATTCATGCTCGTCCTCTCATGGTGGAGTCACGAGGTCTCTACGCCATGTGCCTGTTAAGTCGGAAGGCGAACTTGGAGGAGCTAACCCACAGAGCCCCAGAAGCCAAGACCTCTCAAGGGGCTTTCGTGGGAAGAGAACCACTGGGAAGGTATGCCAAGTATAAGGTTTTACCTACACGACATAACCTTTACTATAACCAGTGCTTCTGTAATTCATTTTTGACTGAAATCCAGATGATGAGTGGTAATGTAGAGGGGGACCGAAATTTGTAATCATAACATCTTTGATGTTATTTGAGTTAAGAAAATGTTTTTAGAACATAATATTTGTATAATTTCAAACGAATATGTTTTATAATGTTTTTACAAAAAACCCTTGTTATTGAAGAAACTTACAACTTTAACTAAGATGGGTGAGCGTTTTCATCTGTTTACCTTCCAAACTAGTCTAGACTAGTTGTTCTAGAACAAAGCTTAGTGATCATAAACTCATTTTTCTCCCCGCCATGTAAATTAAATTTAGTCATTTACTCTTATCTATATACACACTGAAAGAAATATGGAGAGTCTGTTTGAATTTCATATCTTCTGTATGACGGACTTGTTATTATTTTGAAATGATAAATTATATATATAATCTTGTTTTTACACTCTGATAAATATGTCAGACAATGATCCCCTATGTTTTGCACGTTGGTGATCCATGGCTATGTTTTTTTTATTTATGACTTTGAAATGTGAGCAATGAGTAAAGTCTAAGATCAATACGGCAGGCTTTGGGCCAACTAAGGCTGGCTTACAATGATTGGTGGGGGAGCACTCAACCTCTGCAGTTACATTCTTAAATATCTTTCTGAATAAACGTTTTTCCATGGATTTCTATATTATAGTGAAATAATCAGATGTGTCTACCTCACATTACTTTATTTAATAGATGATTTTAGTTGGGGTTCGGTCAAGGTAGATCCAAAAAACACAAATTTAAAAAATGTATTTTTTTTTATAAAAAGGATTATCTGCCAACGTTTCGGCTTACATTGTAAGCCATCTTTAGGGCTATCATGAAGACGAGAGAGGACGTCCTGTCCCCAAGTTCACATTTCCACAACTGAAATAAGTCACATTTCAGTCATGGAAATGTGAACTTAGGGACAGGAGGCTTTCTCGTCTTCATGATAGGCAACCCTGAAGATGGCTTAAAATGTAAGCCGAAACGTTGGCAGATAATCATTTAAAAAAATAAACTTTTTTAAATTTGTATTTTTTTTTTTTTTTGGACCTACCTTGACCGAACCCCAACTGAAATCGTATAACAAAAACTCTCCTTTTTTACATTACTTTATTTATTTCAAACGTTTTCGGCCAAGATGGGCAATCCTCAGATCTCTGATATTACTACCAACAACTATTCTGGTTGTAGGCTCTAATTCATAGAATGTAGGCATGTCCTCAAATTGTTCTCTCTTTTTTTTATAATGGTTATTATACTTATTCATTACTATAATGGAAGAGTATAACCATATACCATAAATTCACTTCTTAAATTATTGTTGTATTTGTGGTTTTTTCTACCGAATATATCAATTGCAGGTTATGTATGGTTACACAATACCAGACTCCTGAAGACCGCCATAAATTGGTGTGGTAACCTCTCTGCTCGTACGACATGTGGTCTGGTCTGGATTTGCTGACGTGCAAGGGGCGATCCAACACCTGTGGTCTGCGGCCGGGGGTTGGAACATCTGACTCAGCCCATCGCCTCATTACACCCCTTTATGGAATAATTCTAGTTAAAAAAAAAAAAAAAATAGAAACACATCTCTCTCCCCCTCATACATATTCAAGAGTTATGTCCCCGTGGATATGGTAATACACCCCCACCCCCTCTCCTCACATGATCTGTCAATTCATATCGCACCTCCACCCTGCCGTATGTTCACTTTTATTTAATTATTCCACCGTCCACTTACTATAGGTCGGTGAGCATTAATGTTCCCTTAAACATAATATGGATTACACTCTACAATAAATGGGTAAGTAATAAAAAAAAAAAAATAAACAAATTCAAATACATATGTTTAATTAATCAGTAAAATGCTGAAAATCGTTTGTAATATATATTAACATGAAGCATTTATTGGGTGAAATCTTGGTCGAGTATATAATACAGTAAATATTATATTTTTATTCTACACAATATTTTTCATAATATCTGATGTGTCTATTCTTCAAGTTTTAGATTCATCCATATATAATCCTACTTCTATCGATGGCCAATTAATAATAAATCGGTTTCTAAGTAAAGTGGGCCAATGTAAGATAATGTATTTATAACTGTAATCATAAAAAAGTAAATATACTATTCTGTAAAGTATCATTTTAGTAAATATCAAAGTAATGTAGCTATGGAGATACCTATTAATTTAGGTATTTTTTAGTGAAAGGGAACAGAATATAAAATCTTACTGTCCCACCCAGGACTCTCGACACTAGTGCGGGGAATTTAATAACTTATCAGACTTGACCTGGTAGCATAATTGGTAAATGCACCGGCCCGGATAACAGTGAGATTTTTTATTCTGTTCCCTTCCACTAAAAATTGTTAAAATTTACATGGGATTAAATATCACAAAAAAATATTTATACTATTGATTGAGGTTGTCTTTTTGACAGATTTTTGAATTTGTTTTTGATAATTTCTCCGATCGTACCTACTGGTCTCCAAAAATAATTCTCATTAAAATTAATAAAACAACATTTGTGTATTATTAGATTTTTTTGTTAGGGTTCGGTCAAGGTAGATCCATAGAAAAAAATTTTTTTTTTTGCATTTTGAATTTTTCCATATACTTTACTACATTCACACTTTTGATATCACATTAAATTTAGTTATGGCAAATTTATATTATAATATTGTAAATCATTAATTTTTTTATTTTTACTTTCATTTGTATGTTATGACACTGTATTTCAACAGCCCAATTTCAATAATATAT
>KZ807593.1:43283-61930 GCA_000696205.2 Oncopeltus fasciatus
ATATATATATATTTATATTTATTGATATACAATTACGGATAGAAAAATTTTAAACTAGTAAATTTAAACTAATATATGCATATATAGTTTAAATTGAATTCAAAATTATATATGTATATACATTTATAATTTTGAATGGGACATGATTTCGTTATCACCAATGTAGGATCGGTGAAGATCTTTAGAAAAGTCTTGTCTCCTAGAATAAAGGTGAGTAGCTTGATTTCCTTGTAGGGGAATCTGCTGAAATTTGGCAGCGCTTCATTCGCTCTCCTATGCAATGGCAGCACTACAATACTAGCCTGCTACTCGTACAATAGGGGCATACCCTTGTAGTTCGCCTAATTGCCAGCTCCAGGTGTACCCTCCCTAATAACTCTTCATTTCCTCCTCATCGCGGGACGAACCCTTCTTGCTCTTCTTATTTATGCCCGGAGGGAGACGTGAGAAAGACTACGCTCGCAGCGATTAAGCCGTTACTGTCCCAAGTCGGACAAAGACTTCGCCCTCTGAGTTACGGTGTCCAGTCTTCAGGGGCGACCTACCGAGTCCTACTGGTGTCTGATTTAGCTTGAGAAAGGAAGGGAGGCTACATGTGTTATGCAAAACTGTCTGAAGCTCTCGACGTCAAATATTTTTATAAAAGTCCGTCAAGCAGGTGCAACGCAAACTAAGCAGATTTCGCTCATTCCATTAAAGACGGATAATTTTAAATGACTTAATTCATCTTATAAGACTAATGAACGGAAAAGGTCAATAATGCTTGCACTAGGAGGGGATTTATCAGGGAAGTATATATAACTCTTATCTTATTTGTAAATGTATTCCTTTTTGAATGCCATTATTGTTCTAACGTTATTGACAATGATGATATTATGATTTTGGTCCCTCCTAACCCCCCCCCCCTATCTTACTTCGAATTCATCCAACAGTTTTTTAATAGTTTTACTCATCCAACAGTTGTCAAAAAGAAGCTTAAATATTCAATTTGGTTTCTATATTTCAAAAATTGCGGAATAGCTGCATTATCATGTTGTACAGAGATAGATAATGATAAAACTTAAGACTACAAAATTAAATTTTTAAGATGTAGATTACAATGTGCGTAAATCCTTACTATCACTATGTTTAGATTTGGACTTACTTAGAAGTAATGTGTTCACCCATCGCAATTGCATTTGGATATTCTATTCTTAACAAGCGTTTTTCGTAAATCGTTAAAAAATTACAACTACTAACTTACTACAACTTTGGCAGGTAATTAAAAAATACATATTTTTTAAATTCTATATTTTGGATCTATCTTGACCGAACCCCAACAAAAAAACAAAAACATTTAATATTACATTCCACATCTATTATTTAAAATCAAATTTTTCCTAAGTAAAACAATGAGATTACGTAATACGATTATAACTACTGGCCCCCTTCTAAACTCCCACTTTTACTCATTCTATTTAAACAAAGCATTAATTATTTCACAGAATATATATATATATATATATATAGACTNAGTGGAAATCCACTATGAGGATAGAAGGTTCTCTAAATAGTAAAATCACTGGTTCAGTTTGTAAAGGGAAAGCATCTTCAATATATTGAAAATTATGTAAATTATATATAATTTAGTCATAATTAAGGTACGTTGAATTATTTTTTTTCTAGATTTTAAGTAATTTTCGTAATATTAATTTATTTTTAATTTCTCTAAAAGATGTTTGTATATGACCTTAGAGGTTTCTGATTGATGGACTATTAAAATGGTTTATTTGATATTCAAAATTCAACTTCTCCCACCCCCCTCAGAAGTATCTAGAGATTTAAATATCGATACTTAAAATCCCAAATTATCTTCCTAATTATCTATATAGTTGATTAAATAACTTGATCAGTTTCATATTTAAATATCAGGTGAGAATTTCACAGAAATATATAGAAAAACAAACAGAAGATTGAAAATGTTTCGGGCCTCAGGTTACACTTATTAATTTAGGAATTCAATTGTTATTTTTATTATTAGTGATTTTAATTTTCTTTATAGGCTGGATGCAATGAAAAATGAATTATTATTAACCAGTTTAAAGATATTGTTATTTTTCTCCTATATTGAGCAAAGATATTAGGAATATCAAATATTGGTCATCGAAGTATCAAAGGAATTACCTAATTTGAGTCACCAACTCCCCAACTTGGGAGTTCATCCATCTCAGAATGAAGCAATGAGCATACAATCACCAGTCCACAAAACTTCAAAAGCAATGGATTTACGAAGTGGTTTTAAGTCCGAATATTTCTATCTACAATTGATATATAATACACATTGATATAATAGCTAATACACATTGATATATTAATACAATACTTATTAATATAGTAATATAATACAAAGTAATGATATTACCAATTGAAATATTCAACCCCCTGATGTCATAACACCTGATACGTTTCATATTAAGGGCATCGTCAATTACTTATTTCGAATAATTTGTATCGTATGACAGAAAAGATCTTTGACTAATCCAAAAGTCCTAGTTATCTTCTTTCTTGCTACACTGTATAGTAATTCCATAATATATCATTAAGTCAGAGTGTATATTATTTCTGCTATCTGGAGAATTTCCTTTCCTCTCGTACAATACTCAGGGAAGTTATTTTTGCAGGAATTCCCCCAACCCACTTGACAATGGGGTGAATAGGCAAATGACCCCTTCCTATTTTTGGCAAACTTCCTTCTTCGATAAGTTGCCTGACATTATAAATGTAAGAGATAGGAGGTTCCAGGTCAGACCTCTGTGTCACACGTTGACTTTAATGATAGCACGGGAATAAGTCGGTCAGTATTTTGTATTGCTTATGTTCTAGTACTTCACTGCTTAAGCAAGAACTTCATCGGTAGATCCACTATTGAGACAGTTTTACTAAAATTTCATCAATGCTTTGTTAATTCCACCTAAATATTAAAAGATTTCTGCTATCTTATAAATATTATATTTTTTGAGGTATATAATCCCACGTAAATTCTAACAATTTTTAGTGCAAGGGAACAGAATAAAAAATCTAATCCAGGTTCGAGTCCTGGCTGGGACAGTTAAATTTTTCATTGTTCCCTTCCACTAAAATTTTTTATAATTTAATTATAATTTGTTTGTTTTTTAAACAGCATTTTATTAAACTTAATAGGTCTAAAATTTAATTTTCTATCATTTGTGTCTTATAACATTGTTACTAAAAATATTGATTTTGGTAGTTATTTATATTTGTAAAAACGGAGGTAGGGCCTTTCATTCTACTCAAAAGAGATCAGTGATTCCTTCTCTTACTCTCCTGGATTTCTCGTAAGCATTTAAAATCAAAATAGTAATTTAACTTCATCTGTATCTATCTGTAAAAGAAATCAGGAAATGAGAGTCTATTAGTTTGCTCGTGTGTGAAGAAGTTTTTATTTAAAAGCCGCTTTTGGCAATTCGACAAATTCTTCTCCCTCTTCTGCCGGTTCTAAAGGCATTTGGAGATTTTGATGAAAGTATTCCCTTTTTTAAAAAAGCTTTTTTATAAAAAGCTATTCATAGCTTTTTTAGTAATTCATACTCAGTGAGCAATCAACCTAAAATGCCTATGTTTAAAATTTCTAATATCTATCTTGATCACTAAAAAAATTGTAAGTTAATAACAGCTACTAGAAGGAGCACGGAACAACAGCTTTAAACTTATGCCTAATAGATGTATAACTTCATGTGATATGTTGGAATATTTGATTTAACATAATTTTTTTTCAGCGGCCTTATTGATTTCTATTGGAAATTTTCATGTTTGTTTATGTTTATTGGGGGATTTACGGCGCTCAACTGCTGAGGTTATCAGCGCCCTCCATATTTTATGAATAAAATATACTTTAAGTTGATCTATCGACACAGGCCCCATCCCGACGGACAGAGACAGACAGAGCCCACCCCCGCCCATGCCACGACGGGCCTGCATCCTCTTGCTCCGCTAAAAGGAATTCATATAAATTGAGTCTGATTATTTGTGTTTAATTAATCTATTCGTTCAGTTGATTTGGTTTTTGAAAAGTTATTGAACATTACTATTTGTATATTAGTTTCAGCAAATATATTCACGACTAGAGAATCAAGAGGCCCCACGGACACAGAAACCCCCAACGGCCCGCACCCGCGAAACCGGGCCGCTCCTCCAACTATTTGAGGCCCATTATGTGGGATTTACTAAACAGCCTGGGACGAGGATGTGCTTGGTGTGCCAATCCGACCAAAAAATTTCAAGTTGTATTTAAGATATAACTTCTCTTACAAGTTATATATATATATGCTAAACTTGTATACAATACATAACACACACAATACATAAAGTAATGATATTTATTTAGTTTTTTTTTTTTTTTTTGCTGTGTTAGCCTCCCTTGCAACCACTTAGGGTCATTGGAGGGAGGGGCTATCTACAGGTTGCCACCCCATTCTAAACACCCATGGCTCAGGACAAGCTATTTATTTAGTTTATTTTTTTATTTGTAATTTTCTCTCTAGGTCATCCTTGAAAGAAATGTATTTTGTTAAAAATTACTTAAATTTTTCTTAGCATGGCAAGTTGTTTTTTCTTTTCTATTGGCATATACTTTACACAAACAATTATACTTTGGTGATATGGTTAACTAATATATTTCATAATAAGGATAATTTTGAATTACGTATAGAAAAAATAAAGAATTATCCTATGTTGATTTGTATCTTGGCTTATCTCTCAGGAACTGTACCGTATCCACATATAATCCGTTTTGTTTATTTATTTTGTTTTTTTAAATTTGATGAAGAAAAATGGCTGGTCACAATAATTTAAAGGAAAGTATTGTCTTGCAGCTTGTTTTACTCAATGTAATTTTTTTTTTTTTTTTTTTTAATTGTGTTAGCCTCCCTTGCAACCACTTAGGGTTATTGGAGATAGGGGCTATCTACAGGTTGCCACCACATTCTAAAAATCCATATCTCAGGACAAGCTATTATATTGTAACTAAAAGATTGACCTGGGCGGGATTTGAACCCGCAGCGTCAGGATTGCGAGACCCGTACGGATCCCCTGAGCTAGCCTGGAGCCCCAATGTAATACTTTAAAAAATAAATGTAATTGTTTAATACTCCTTTGAAGAGATGTAGTTGTTTCTAGAAGTTTTTGGGAAATGCTGATTTTGAAGTGGGTGGTGGGGGTTTTGGGAAAGTGGGGTTGGGTATTGTAGCTTATGACCGTTCCATTTTCAATTTGTGCACAAAGAAGAAGTTGATTCCGAATAGTCCATTCAACTCAACGTCTTGCACCATTAGCTAAGGCTCGTTGGCTACTCTTCGTGTACTTTGTCCGCTACTTTATGTAGGCAGGCTAAGAGGGACTTTGCCAGTGTGCGTATAACGCTTCCTGTCCCCAATCCTCCCCTTCTTCGGATTCCCTTCCCTCTACGATCTCTGCTGCCCAGAAAACATTTAGTCCCCCGAGATCTCGGACGCTCACAACAAATCGATGTAAATAACCTTCGGCTACGATGGGCCAGGGATGCCATCAGCGCTGGCGACGGGAAGCCATCACACCGCCCCCACTCCCTCACATTATAGATGAGATTAGGAAGGGTCCTCATCCCCTCCAGGTTATCTCGAGTGGTCCGGGGGTGGTGGGGGAGGGGGAGGGGTTAGCTGTTTACGAGTGGACGCTCTGTCGTGATTAGGGCTCTATTGTCGCTGAGGACTCCAGATTCCTACCCCCGTGCGAGTATTTTTGTTGTTAGGGGTGGGGGGTGGCTCGTCACTCCAGTCTGCGGAAACGGTCAAGTCCCCCCCCCCCCCAACCGGGGTAGCTGCAGCACGCCGGTGATTCACTGTAAATAGACAACAAATCCCTCCAGGAGGTGACAAGGACTTGATTGATATTCTCTAAATTGGTTACGTCATACAATGAGCTGATTTCGTGAGAATCCTTACAGAAAAGGAGAGAGAGCGTTGTAAATCATTGAAGTGGCATATCATGATCTAGACTCATTATGATTTATCTCATGAAACATTTACCAATCAGCAGTCATTAATGAATGAAAAAATTGATCAAGTCACTTTTTTGTAGCTAACATTATTTCCTAAGCTGTTAGATTGATCTGATGATTAACAGAGTTAAATTATTAAATATGCAAAAAATACAATGGAGAGGATTTTTAAAAAAAATTCTTCGTTCTCTTTTCGAGTCCAAAAGATTAAAGATAAAGATAGAAGATTATTAATTAATCAACAAACCCATAACACAGAAACTAAACATATACAAATATTTTATAAATATAATATAAGCGTAAGAACTACAGAATTACCGAGAAGTGAACAAAAATATCTCAAACATATACAGACCAAACTATCCAAAATATGATATACTAGAAATGCACAGGGAGCCAGAAAAAAAATCTTACTACCTCAGCCGGGAATCGAACCCGGGTCTCCTAAGTTCCGGGTAGGCGCGCTGACCTCTACCACCACCGAGGCAGGTTAAATAATCTCTCCAACTCATAGGACTTTACTCCGAGTCCGAACCCCCCAAGTAAGACGAATATATCGTCTTATGCTCGGAGGAGCTGACATTGTCAAGCTGTTTAAATGACTCTCGTTATTTACTTTTAAATTTTTGATGTTTATAAAAGATCTGTCACTTTACGATACAATTTAAGAATAGGTATATTGAGATGGATTCTATAGATAAATCGTCATAGATATAATTAATTTTGGATGAGTGGTACTGGCGTGGAGTGGTCGGGGGTTATGCCGCCTCGCTTGGAGGGCTTCGTCGGCCTCGTTTCGGGTGGGTCTTGGTGCCCCACCTGGTCTCACTACAAGTAGGCCTGGAGGGTGTGGTCGGCCTGGCACCACCAGTCACACACTCAAACCCAGGCCAGACAACCAGCCACCTAGATGTGGGCCTCCTAAGGCAGCGTTGGAGAGCTGGGACCGGGGGGCGCCGCGGCCTGTCCTGGGGGGGTCGGGGGCCTGGGCGTGTTGGCGTAGTCCCCTGACTACTCTTGCTTGGGCTACTCATCATGAGATCATGTGATCTCCAGCAAATAAGGATTACTATAGAGATTATTTAGAAAAAAAAAAAGAATAAATAAATAACAAATAAAAAATAAAATAAAATAAAAATAAATTAAAAATAACAGGCGCTGATAACCATAGTCGTTGAGCGCCTCTAAACCACAAACAACAACAACAACAACAACTTTTAAATTTTAATTTTATAAATATTGTTTTTTGTGGTATTTAATCTCACGTAAATTTAACTAATACAACACTAACTAGTGCAGGGGAACATAATAAAAATTTAACTGTCCCAGCCAGGACTCGAACCTAGATCTCCTTCTTGCTATCCGGGCCGTTGCATTTACCAAATGCCGAGCATAAGACGATATATTCGTCGGCCTCGGAGGTTAGACTCTCGACACTAGTGCGGGGAATTTAATAACTTATCAGACTGGTCCCGGTAGGATAACTGGTAAATGCACCGGCCCGGATAGCAGGAGATCCAGATTTTTTTTTTTTTTTTTTGCAGCCTCTAATTTTTATTATTTACATATATATCACGGTACTCTAGCTGTACCAGTGTACCGAATTTTAGGTTTGAACCTATTGCTATATACTTATACTCTCAGGTGTTCTAATGTTACACTACTCTAATTTTACATTATAGGAGGTTGAGGAGCCCTCATTATTCAGTAGAAATTGATTTCTATTTAAGTAGAGGTCATATTGTCATATCTCGTTGGATCGTTCGGGGAGTTGAACATTACGAGAGCCAGAACTGGCTTCGTTCGCTCCTCTCCAAGACTATTTTTGTAAGAAATCTTCCCTAAAGAAGAAGAAATAACAGCTTTGAGGGCGGATGGCTGTTTGGTTAGCCGTCTGCGTTCTAAACAAGGCTATTACGTACCCCAGCCGTCTCCATTAGAACGTGTTGTCTCCGTCAATACGTCCGCGCACTCTCTGCCACCGCCCCAGCGACACCTAGGAGGCCTTTTTTCTACGGTAGTCTGAAGATGTACCAAACTAATGGACGAAACTCTGATTCCTCTAAGAGTGATTTGTCTATCGGCTTTACGAACAGGTTCCGAACGGAGTGGAGGATGGATATCTACGGTCCAGGAGACACAGTTAATACAAGTTCAAAAGGAGAGTTTCTTAACCATAGATATTATTATTAGATGTTTTTTTGGGAGGGTTCGGTCAAGGTAGATTAAAAAAAAATACAAATTAAAAAAAAGTGTATTTAAAAAAAAAATAATCTGCCAAAGTTTCGGCTTAAATTGTAAGCCATCTTCAGGGCTGTTGAAATAAAATTCCATGAGAATACAATAATAATTTACAATATTATAATTGCTATAATGTAATATGATTATATTAAAAGTATGAATGTAGTAAGCTATGTAGGAGAATTTAACATGAAGAAAACAAACTATTAAAGAATTAAAACATTAATTGACCAACACCTGCCTATCATGTAGACGAGAGGGGACGTTCAGTCCTTAAGTTCACATTTCTATGATTGGGTGGAAAAGTATTTTTTTACATTATGGCAATTTTATATTATAATATTGTAAATTATTATTGTATTCTCATGACATTGTTTTTCAACAGCCCTGAAGATGGCTTACAATGTAAGCCGAAACGTCGGCAGATAATAATAATAAAAAAACAAACACTTTTTTATAAAATTTGTATTTTTTTGGGATCTACCTTGACCGAACCCCAACAAAAAAGAACTAATAGTAAATAAAAATATTCGTCAACTACAACGCTGAGGAATACTCCGAATTTTAGCAAGAAGGAATGTTAAAAATGTTTACCTCAGAAAGTAGATAAGACCCTCGTAGTTAGTGCTCTGGTCTGAAGATGGCAATTATTTGCTTAAACTGTCAGAGGAAATAAAGAAAATAATTGAGAAGGCAATATGCTTCCCACTTTTCATATTTTAGTGAGGATAAAATTTAGATCCATCCAAAGTTAGGTAAAAAAAAATATAATTAAGAAAAATGTATTTTTTATCATTTACCGACGATTTGGCTCATATTGTAAGCCATCTTCATGACTATCATGAAGGACAGAGGGGACGTGTGGTCACCTGGATCAAATGTTCATGATCGAAGAACCGGTCGAGGTAAAAATCTCTCCATTTGGAATTTATGTATAAATATTTGCCCCCACTTTGTCTGCAATTTTTAAAAGAATGGGACAATATTAGATACTTAAGCTTCTTTTTGCAAAACGTTGAATTAGTTTGTTAGCGGTTGAACTCGACTGAGAGAGATTATAGAGGGAGATCATCATGAAGACCATAATTTAAAACCTTAATATCTTCCTTATCATTATCGTTATATAAAAAAAAAAAAAAAAAAAAAAAAAAAAAAAAAANTCTTTAAGAAAAAAAAATAACCCTACAAAACAAAATTTAAAAAAAACGGGGACAAGTGTTTAGGAAGATAAGCACAAGATGTTTTGAAAATCAATATAACAGTAAATTTGAATGTTATACAAGTTAACCTAAAGATGAGCCATTAAAAAGTTAAAAAAATTTGGGAAATATAAAAAAAGGAAGAAATTAACCTCAAATGTCAAAATTACTATAAATAAATATCTTTATATCTTCTTCATTATTACCATTTCAAAAAAATGAAAGTACCAAAAGTATAATTGATAATGTTATGATATTAACATTCTATGCCATTGAAAAACTTAAAAACAGAATCTGCATATTAATGAACATATTTTTAAAGATTTGGGCCCACTTATTTTAAAATCTTACTAGCCAAATTCGATATTTAGGCTTCTCATTACAACTCTCGAAAAAAAATTTTTTTTTCAAAAGGAGAGTTTTTGTGACCGTAGATATTAATATTAGATGATTTTAGTTGGGGTTCGGTCAAGGAAAAAAAAAAAAAAAAAGTGTATTGATCAAAATAGGTATAAAATGTAATTTTTAAATTGTGTTGGGCAGCTAATAATAAGAGGGCAGCTCTTATCTCTAAGGTATAAAAACCAAATTCGGTATTCAGGACTTTACTTGAATTAAATCTTCTTTATACAGACGGCAGCTTCAGACAAAGGCTAAAATTTAAAATTGTAATATCTTCGTTGTTATTAGACTTACGAACAAAATTTCCAGAATGTAATATGTGTAAAATTTAATTTTATAGTGTTTCTGTTCTACAACATTTTTTACGATAAACGCATATTAAGGAAGGTATTTACGACTGTATCTGTGATGGGTATGCGGTTCTCCAAATTTTCCATCCCGGTCAGTCTAGAGAAAAGCTTAGTGGTCTCTTATCTCTTACGCTTAAAATCTAAATTTCTATATTTTCTCTTATTTATATCCATCTTTTGTTATGGGAAATCTGATTGGATTATACAACTCATAGATGACAGATTTTTTTCTTTTAAATTTCAACGTGAAAAAGAATAAATATACAAAATATAATCTAGATAATAGTCTCCTTGTCTATATACCAAGTTTATTTTGTCTGTTAGTAAAATAATATCTGTTGTTTATTCATGGTATAAGCAAAAATCAAACTGAGTAACCAGTTGTGTAAAGAGATTACAATTTAAGGAAGAATCGATTTTCTACCAAAGAGATATAACTAGACCTGGAATCGAGTATGGTGGAGCGATAAGAATATGGAGTGGCCTCTATCAAATAAGAGGGCCGTGTTTACTACGGAGTCAGTACTTGGGACGGAGGCAGGGCGAGAACTACCCTCTATGCATGAGGCACTATCTGCTGGAGTGGGCGGCAGTAAAAATGAATTAACAGTTCTGCGGAGTAGGGGTACATTAGTACCCCAGTGGTAGGGGTGGACGCAACCCCTACAGAGAGATAAGGCTGACCGGAGGGGGCAGTAAAACGGTGGGGCCCACCTGATAAATCAATTATAGCGAGAGCCGGGGTATCTTGGCGAGGATTGGGATTGGGTATCGAGCGAAGAGGATGATAGTGACGCTGATAAGGAGGGCATCTAGCTTGTGACGTCATCAAGGGGAATATCAGGAAACTGAGTTAGCAGTAAATATATATATATATATATATATATACTGGTGGCATATATACAGGTACACCTGTTATCTTTATGACACTCAGCTGTTCTGTTAAGAAATTGAGATAAATAAATAAATTTCTAATGCGTATTTTATTTATTTTTTATTTTAATTTATTTAAATTTTTTGTTTTTAGTGTTAGCCTGTCTGTTAACCACATAGGGTCATAGGTGGAGGGGCTATCTAGACCTTACAATGCCATTCTAAACATCCATGGCTCAAGAGAAGCTTTTATAAATATGGGCGGGATTCGAATCCGCAGCGTAATGATTGCGAGACCTGAACGGAACCCCTGAGCTACACTGGCGTTTGTATCCCATAGACTTCGAATTATGATGGACATATGACCTTACATTGATGTCAATAATTTCTTGGGGTCATTTCTGATCCGGTTTTGGCCAGAGGAATGTTAACCAGATTAGGCATATTTAATAAGTAATTTGCAACTTACCCCTAGGCGAGGGGTTGACGACATTATGTCTAATCCTAAGAACATGAGTTCTGAGCAGGTTCATGCAGACTGAGTCTATAGTTACCCTCAGAATAGATCCTAGTTCCTATATCTAAGAACAAACCGGCAATTTGTGGTCATTTCAGTATCAGTTCTACTATTCTCTTGAAGAAATTATATATATATATGNTAACAATCCGAAATTGAAATAATAATTAATTAAAAATCATCAGAATAGTAATTACAAAATAATTCATTATACAAATAATAAACATGGCATAGTTACTATACTTAATTAGTGAAATATAGTTAGTTAATATTATTAAATGATTTTAGTTGGGGTTCACTCAAGGTAGATCCTAAAAAAATACAAATTAAAAAAAAAGTGTATTTTTTTACTGAAGGATTATCTGCCAACGTTTCGGCTTACATTGTAAGCCATCTTCAGGGCTGTAGAAATACAATGTCAACGGTAAATACATCTAACGACCGTCGAAGCCTACGTGAACAAATAGGAACATGCCCAATTTAAGGTAGTAAACAATATAATAATATGTAATTTAAATATATGCATATTTAATCCAGACTATCTGGCCTGCCCACATCCATTGGTAAATTCTAATAAACACTGTTTTTGACCATACACCTTCTTTAGTGGGCCGTGAGTTTGAATAAATACTTCTGTACAATTTCCCCTCCTCCTTCTCACATTGGCCTGTAGTGGGACTGTTTTATTTTTTTTTAGTTGTTATTTTGCAGTCAAAAATTGTATCAATAACTTGTATTTTAAGTAATTTCTGTAGAAACAAAATTAAAATGAGAAAGGGGTAAGAAGATAATCGGAGGACAGTTTTAGATTTATTGAGATCCTAATCGAAGGAAAATATAGAAATTGACGAAAATGGGGGTGGGGGAGGGGTAGTGTACGCTGACAATGCTCAACTGACCCAACCCTCATTCCTTTTCATGGCCTTAATTAAAATCCACCCTCACCATCGCACCAAAAGCCCCAATTTTTCTTCTTTTTAATGACACGGTCGAATAAAAATCCTGATCGCCAGGCCTAAACTCCCCCCTCCCCTCCTCTCTCGTAAATATTCTCTCTCTCTCTCTCTCAGTCCCTTTCTATCCCTCTCGCTCTCATTGTGTCTAGAACACAGGCAAAAGGGGACCCGGTACTCTGACTTTTGATCCGCGCTGTTCGGGCACGCAGAGGACGGCAGAAAAAAGAGTAAGAGTGGGAAAGCACACACAAACAGACCGGGGTCAAAGGAGACAAAAGATGAAAAAGCAGAGCTACAGAACACCTACATCGGCCATTTGTAATTGCTTCCATGTGACGCGGGGGGTGGTTTGTGTGATGGGGGCGGGAAGAAGAAAAAGCCTCCTCATAACTAATTGAAGGGGGTGTAAGTGAATTTTTAATAATGTCCTGCTTCCCTATGACAAAGCACTTCTCATGTTAATTGTTTTATTCATATATCTCTTTTCCGGTTCAGTAATTATCGACTGCGAGGCTTTCTACCGATCCTATGACGTCAAACTTTGAAGGCTTCCCTTCCGGTCGTGCAATGGCCGTGGGCAATTAATACTTTAGCACGATTCCTACAAAGATTTCCCGAAGTCACCTACCCGTGATTTATTTAGGAGCTGAGGATAACCTGACACAAGGGACATTATAATTAAAACAAATATATACAAGTCAATATTGATAAATAAATGTCTTATTTAAAAAAAAAAAAAAAAAAAAATTTGAATCGTACAGGGAGCTAGAAAAAAAACTTTTCTATCTCCATTCCTGAAGAGTTAGATATACTTTATTTACCTGTTTTATATAGCACTTACACATTTCAAATTACTGAACCTAATTTTATATGTAATTTGAAGACAAATCCAGTATGAATTATATTTGTGGTTGAATAATTTTAAATAAAATTTAACGATTAACAATATAACTAAGTATGACTTCACTTAAAACCTTTTAACTGAATAAACATAGTTTAACAATCTAAATCATTTTTTACCCTCATGGCAAAAGTTATATTTACATGGTGCCGCCAAGCCTTCCAACATCCAAAGAATCCAGTCCTTTCAATCCAAAACCCTCCGAATAATCGAAATTGGGTCCTATTATATATATTTCCCTTCACAATTTCTACAATATCCTCCTTCTACACAGTCAACTGCCGTATCATCGTAACCTATTTGCACAGGCCCTGTCCTCCAACTGTAATCCCGATAACACTCCCCGCTGACTCATACGAAGGTCGCTTTAAAACTTTATAGAAACATAGAATCTTTGTAGTTTGAGAGTGGTGACACTAGACACTTTCTCGAGTAATGTGAAAATTGCTTATTTATTGACTTTTCTTCCAACTTATACAAGGTTTACTCACGGATATTTGTTCGAGCTGGTTGTGTCTCCTGTATGTGCTGCTGGTGGTGTCAACATCACACAGTCCGACATATGATCTGAGACTGCCCTACATATTCCATGACCAGAGCTAAACACTCTGTTTCCCGAGAATTAAAATATTTTTTGGGAAATGACGAAGTTAACACAACCGGAGTAATGAATTTCATAAGGGACATCGTCATGTTCAAGCATATATAAACTTGTTTTTTTTTTTCTAATTTTATTTTTAATGATTTGATTTATTGGTGACTAGGACGCTAGGGCTTTAGTAGCTGCAGTCGTCCGGAATCCGTCCTCCTTCTTCCAACTTAATTAAATTGCAAGATGTTATTCTTAACAAAATATCATTAATAGATACGATGATAAAAAATAAAACAAAATTGTGCAATATAGAGTGGGGGTTTGAATGAAGGTAAATTTTAGAATTTGCTAATTTCCTTTTATCACAAAAATTAAGATAAGAGTTGTTAAAAGTAAAAATTATAGTTTTTATTTTTATTTTATCGTGCTACATTTGTTGAGCTTCTCACGGGTTTTATGTAATCAGCTGAATCAAATTAAACGAACGGACACTTTCATAATCATCCATCGTTCACTGGAAATCACTAGGTCGATATAGTTTTTTATTTATAACTTTCTGTTTTCAATGTTAATGTTATATTTTTAATTGAGGATATTTTTCAGCACACTTAAGTCGAATTTGAAGCCTAAAGGATTTTTTTTTTCTTTCAAAAAATTTCAAATAATTTTTTTAGAGTTTATCGTTGTATGACAACTTAGCAGAATAAGCACTGTAAATTTACTTATTTTTTTTATTTTAGAAATAAATAAGAAAAAAAACCCATGCGGTAGTTAAGAATTTGTACTGAGCTTCTCTTTCTTTCTGTCACTCTTCCCTAATTGAGTACCATTCTTTACAGTTCTTCTTCATCTGGATGGCTCTAAAACCCCCGAAGAACAAGAGCCGGCTGAAACAACATTCTTCAGTCCTCCCTGTTCTGTGAGGGGTGTTACTCTCAGTCTGAGGTGTGTCGTACGTATTTTCTGCAGATCTACTGGCCTACCGCCCTCTCAGTCCGCCAAGGATTCTAGGGGTGCCTGGTCCCAGTAAATATTTACATATTTATAAAACAATAGGAACATGTATTTACCGTTTCTTCTTCCGGGTTGGACCGTGTCAAGTTGTTGATAGTTGCCGAGCTTTCGCACATCATGTGATGGCTTCTTCAGGGCTGAATAGAGAATTANTAGATACCCGGGCATCGTATACATCCAAAGAGGAGTCGTCCAATCCTGGACAGGTCTGACTAAACCATCAAAGGGAAACACAGAGCGAGAGGTTAGGTTGAAGAAGGTTCTGCATGGAAAAGATTTTCAAAAATGTATTTTCCAGCAAGGAGATGACTGCGGAAAAGAAGAGGGGGAAGCCCAGAGGTGTTGCGTAGAACTCTCCAGTTACAAGGAGAATTGCTTGGTAAAGTTATCTAACAAAGCAAGTGTCGGAGTTTCGGCAGAGCCAAAGATGATTCTTCCATGATTGCTTGTAAGCCACCATTCTAATTGTCTAATTGCACTGGGGTGCAGTATCCTGGGGGATAATGAAAAAAAAATGAACTTTTCCCACGAGAATAACCTCAATTGCGAAAGTGAAATTCCTATGGAGCATCCTTCCAAAACTCTTTTTCAAACAATTACTTTCCAATAAATACAGCATAAACTTATGTATCAACATCTACTCACAAGTTGCCAATTCTTGCGTAGATCTATATGACGAGTTCATTTAGAATTTGAATAAAGGGGAGAAAAATAATAAATTTTAGTTAGTAGAATCAAGTATTTATTTAAAATATTACTAATTAATTAATTTCTCGAATTATTTTTAATTTATTGTATAGAAATTCAAGGTTTGTAGCAATAGGTATGCCATCAATATAAGGGTACTGGGATGGAAGCAACAGTTTAAGCCAGAGACAAGGTAGCGGTACCCCATATAAATAAGACGCCCAACCCCTTCCCGGCTAATCTACTCCCCCACCCCTTTGGCCTCCACAACCTCCCCTTCCAACCCCAACGCTCCTCACCCCCTGGATTGATGCTCCCCACCTAATGAAAACCAAACCTCACCCTTCCTATATTGCTTTCCAAACTCACTGCTACAGCCCTCTGCCCCCTGTTCCCAGGGAAATCAAACAATTTAGACAAATCCTCTTTCTTGTCTAATCCTCTTAAAGAAAACACGTTATTTACCAGATTTCCTTCAAGTGAATTGCAAACTTGATAATATTAATTCGATAACTTAAACTTAATAATTTGAGGGTGGAAGTGTGATCACTCATACCAAGCGTAGATTGCTGGATGTGAGTATCTTTCTTGTAGGCAACCGTACTGAACCCATCAAAGAATTACCTTTCCTGTAGTTATCAAAATAACAATAACTGTTCAGTCACAATAAAAACATAATCTTTGGAGTCACAAAGATTTTTTTTCTGACAAAATATAGATTTTTTATAATAAACCGAATCTTAAAATTATGAAAGAAATTATTTGCAAATCATGATGATAATTGTGGTAATGTAATCCCACATTTCAGTATTAATTTGAATCGTACAGGGAGCTAGAAAAAAAACTTTTCTATCTCCCTGTACGATTCAAATAAATAATGAAATATGGGATTACACTACCATAATTATCATCATAATTATAAAAAAAAATATATATTCCAAACTGCTTGCGGCTTCAAAAACAAATACTTTTTGCATATTTTGAAAATGAGGCGTTATATTTAAACATGAGGGAAAATCAAAATATATAATTCGATATATTATATTTATTATTTAAATTCCAGGGAAATATGTCGCCCTACGCCAGAGGGATGTAGAAAAAAAGAGAAACAATTAATGCGAGGGAATAAAAAAAAAAAAATCTATCTGTCCCAGCCAGGACTTGAACGTGGATCTCCTGCTTTCCGGGCCAGTATGTAAGTGGTAGCATACCATTTATAATGATAATAAAAAGTAAATTACGAAAGTCGATAAATAACTAGACAATGCCAGCTCCTTCGAGCATAAGACGATGTATTCGTCTTTCTCGTGGGTTAGACTCTCGCTAGTGTGTTGGGAATTTAATAAGTTATCTGGGCGGGACAGTGGTGCAAGTTGTAGCATACTGGCCCGGCAAGCATGAGATCCAGGTTCGAGTCCTGGCTGGGACAGATAGATTTTTTATTCTCTTTCCTCGTATTAATTGTTTAAAATTTAACCAAGACTAAATTAATATTTATAAAAGAAACAATTAATTTTTCGTTCTCTTTGAAGATGGTTCCCTGAAAATTTAATTCTTGTTCGACCTATTTTTGTGTTTTCTGTCATTTAATTTATCCTACTGTGTATTTACATTTATATTAATTACGGATATGAGTGGACCGTTATATTTTAACTACACACACACGTATAATAAATAAGAACAGGTTGGATAAAGAGTGTAGTGAACATATGGAAAAAAATTACAAAGAGTATATATTTTAGAAATTAAATTTCACAATTTAATGATACAATATCAAAGCCTTTATAAAGTGTTATCTTTCAGTGATGACATGGAAGCCATATTGATTATGGCCTATCTTATTGAAATTTATTAATTTACCTATGGGAGTTGTTTCGTTGGATTACAAGTGCTCCATTTCAAAGCTCCGCGGTCAGATTAATCAAAGTCGCATTACGGGATGGGGCGGATTTGATTATTCGTGTCCCGCGGCGAGTTAAGACCTCCCCTCAGCGCTGAGCCCCTACAGAGACATCTATTTATCTAGGATCCGAAGGGTGTTTATCCAGGAGTCTGGAGGGTGGCTCTAATTAAACAGGTGATAGGTGCTGGCTTTGGTGGGGGGATTAGCGGACGTCGAGTGAATCGCTGGATTTGCCCGCAATATCTGGGGGGGGGGGGGGGCGCCGGTCACCATCGGCCACTCGGCGCCGAACGGGGCTTATTGGCGTCGGATCGCCTGCTTATCCTAGGACCTCATCTGCATACGGAATAATAGGGTCAGCTCCCAGTTGAAATTTTATAGGCCCTGTAGTGTGACAGCGGTGCCACGTCCGCTTTGCTTATTGTAATCCTCCCAGAGTCACTGGTTAGCATTTCTACAGATTACCATCATTACTGAATCCTAAATAACAATCCGAAATTGAAATAATAATTAATTAAAAATCATCAGAATAGTAATTACAAAATAATTCATTATACAAATAATAAACATGGCATAGTTACTATACTTAATTAGTGAAATATAGTTAGTTAATATTATTAAATGATTTTAGTTGGGGTTCACTCAAGGTAGATCCTAAAAAAATACAAATTAAAAAAAAAGTGTATTTTTTTACTGAAGGATTATCTGCCAACGTTTCGGCTTACATTGTAAGCCATCTTCAGGGCTGCCTATCATGAAGACGAGACAGGACTTCCTGTCCCTAAGTTCACATTTCCATGATTTTTTGGATCTACCTTGACCGAACTCCAACTAATATCATCTAATAATAATATCTACGGTAAACTCTCCCTTTGAATATAGTTAGTTAATTTCGTGCACCTGACAACGCAGGTAATTTTCCACTCCTCTTGGTCCAAATTTGCTCAATACTGAATTTATATATTTAAGA
The DNA here is from genome assembly GCA_000696205.2 of Oncopeltus fasciatus. Lineage (NCBI taxonomy): Eukaryota > Metazoa > Arthropoda > Insecta > Hemiptera > Lygaeidae > Oncopeltus > Oncopeltus fasciatus. Next base: position 61,923 of record KZ807593.1, read on the forward strand.
ATTTATAT
>KZ807593.1:124576-137396 GCA_000696205.2 Oncopeltus fasciatus
GACGGACTATATATATATATCTTCCCTATACTAAAAATAAAATTAAAATTTTATGCCCTTATCAACCATAAATAAAATGTATTCTCTTTTTCTATTAATCTTACACTAAAAGACATTCTCCTCTATGAAATCCTTCCCAATCTATCCTCCATGAAATAAATGTATTCATTCTATGTTTATCCTTCAATAAACTAAAGGTGCTTTCTTTATGCATATCCTATAATCCTTCTATAAGTCCATCCTATAAGGCTTCTTTATTACTCTCTTTATACTAAAATATCTATTCCATATATATGCTAAAAAGGTTCTACCTACACAAATCATCTCTCATCGACCCTAAATAAAATATATTCTTCTCTATTCCATTCTCAGAGGAGGACGTTCGTCCGATCGTTAAGACATTCGACTTCTGAGACATTATGATTTTTTTTTGTTTGAAATAACTTAGAGAATTCCTGGTGTTGAATGAAAAAAAAAATCAGGCGGTCATACTGGTGTGCTGATTACGCAATGTTTACCGAGAATTTAATTAGATGTGAAGCCCGTGCTCCAATAAAGGGTCTTAACTACGAGTGGGGAAAAATGTTATCAATTTCAAAAATGGTATGGTCCCCTCACCCCCCTGGGGCCAAATGAAGGTATCATTGCCCACCTAATGGCTGCTCATACGCGAAGAGTGTTGCTTGAAAAATCGCCCATCTCCCCCCCCCCCCAACACAAAAACAGAAAATTCCGGCTTCCAACCCTCATAGGGGCTTTATTAGCTAATCAACATATTCATGCGAGCACTTGGCTCCCTCCGCCGGTCTAATGGCGACTTATCAATCTTTTCTCGGGCTTATTTAAATATGGCGAGGGAACAGAGCTATCAAATGGGAGTGGCGTTGATTGTCTCAAGTGCAAGGAAGTGAGGGGTATATTTTGAAAACAAGCTGATGAGAAATTGTTGGCTGTAAGTCACACTTTGTCATCACAGACTTTGCAAGACAATGTGAGCTTTTTGAAATTATATATTCAGAATAACAATAGTAAAATAATAAATTGCGGTAAATGAACAACAATAGGAAAAAAAAACGGAAAAAAAAAATCAAAATTATTCTATGCGACCAGTAAACCTTATTGAAACAGAGATTATGAAAACTAAGAGGATTTCTCCCAAGGAAATCAAGCTATTCACGGTGGTACCATGATACGTTAAAAAAAAAATTACACATCCTCACCGATTCCATGTAGAAGAAACTAATAATTTAATCTACTCAAAATTGTTTTTTTGCAAGTGTTCTTTCAAATAAAAATAAAGTAAATTCTATAAGTCTATAAAATGTATGACAATGTCAGCTCCTTCGAATTTAAGACGAAGTTCTCGTATTTCTCCTGGGTTAGGCTCTCGCTAGTGTAGAGGGAATTTAATGAGATATCTAGCTAGTCCTTGTGGTGTAATGGCTTAACACACCAGCCCGGATAGCAGGAGATCCAGGTTCGTTTCCTGGCTGGGACAGATAGATTTTTTCATTAATTGTTTAAAATTTACGTGGGATAAAAAACCACAACGAAATAAAATATTTATTATTATTATTGTATCTCTACTACTACAACAATANCTCTTGTCAATTAGCGCTGGTTTCCAGTTCTTGCCGAGTCTGTATTCTTCTTCCCTGTTGATATTTTTCGGATTCTTGGTTATTTCGATGGCTTCACTAATGGTTCGCCGATAATAGTTGCTTTCCCGGGCCACATAGAGGTCAGCTCTAGCAGAACACTTCGCCAACACCTGCCACCATATCAAATTCGAAGACGCTTCAATACTGGTCCGGGAAAGCAACTATTATCGGCGAACCATCAGAGAAGCCATCGAAATAACGAAGAATCCGAAAAATATCAACAGGGAAGACGGATACAGATTGAGCAAAAACTGGAAACCAGCGCTAATTGACAAGAGGATCCAACCAATCAGTGACCAGCTACCTGACTACTCCAGAGACCAGCCACCAGNATATCTCCACCCGCTTCATACTTTACAACAGCAAGCCTTCCATTTCACCCTGATCCATATGCCTTATCCCTGTCTCGGACTCCAATCCCTACAACTAAATCCCTATAACCAATGCCCGACGACTAAAACCTGAAGCTAAAATTTACTGGGAGTGGGGTCAATGGGCCCCTTCTCCCTGCTAAGTGACATTTTTTTTTACTATATTTTTCCTATTTTATTGTATATATGCATATTATTATGCCATCAAATCACATGATGTTTTATAAGCAGAAAGTAATAAATAAAGATTTATGTAGAACAAAACAAAAAAATAAATAAATTCTAGAATTATAGGACGTCACCTGATGGGTATTTCCATATTGGTTCCAAGTGTCTAATGCGCGATGATATCTGGGACTGGGATAATTTGGGCAGACACCATCGAATGATGATTCTCTCTCGAGCGGGACGTAATTATCCCATGAGCATTACGGTTTTTAGGTGCCCTCCCATTTGAAGTAGTCCCAAGTCCCGATAGGATCCGACAAAGCATATGGCTCCACCTTGCTAGAGGAAGCGTTTTGTAAGTCCGATCCTCATGTCAGCTGATCAGATGGTACGCCCTGATAGGTCGGTTCGTCCTCACTTAATGTTGGTATGACGTGACGGACGAGGTTCTCTTTAACCCTTGAACTCTGATGGCCACTTGATTCTCTCGGCGACATATATATCTTCCCTATACTAAAAATAAAATTAAAATTTTATGCCCTTATCAACCATAAATAAAATGTATTCTCTTTTTCTATTAATCTTACACTAAAAGACATTCTCCTCTATGAAATCCTTCCCAATCTATCCTCCATGAAATAAATGTATTCATTCTATGTTTATCCTTCAATAAACTAAAGGTGCTTTCTTTATGCATATCCTATAATCCTTCTATAAGTCCATCCTATAAGGCTTCTTTATTACTCTCTTTATACTAAAATATCTATTCCATATATATGCTAAAAAGGTTCTACCTACACAAATCATCTCTCATCGACCCTAAATAAAATATATTCTCCTCTATTCCATTCTCAGAGGAGGACGTTCGTCCGATCGTTAAGACATTCGACTTCTGAGACATTATGATTTTTTTTGGTTTGAAATAACTTAGAGAATTCCTGGTGTTGAATGAAAAAAAAAATCAGGCGGTCATACTGGTGTGCTGATTACACACCGTCTCTCTGTTTCCCCCCTGGTCCTCTTGATCTGTTTCGGATTTGGGGGGGGGGGGTATAGTCTCCTCATATTAAAGTATATTCTCTTAATCACAAATCTACTCTAACTATCTTCTCTATTTGAAAGATGACGGTTCTATATGCATTTTAAAAATCTTTTTCTCAATCGCCCCTTTACAAAAATTGCTATGTATTCTAAATTCATGACATATTCTACTCATATCCTCCCTAATCGCTTTCCCCGTACTGATGTTATTTATTCTATACATATTCTCTCCTTGTCTTCTCTATAGTATCTTATCGTCCTCTGTAGAAGACACCCTTCTTCTACAGAAAAAAAAAAATATTAAACTGTCTTGTTACATATGTAACTCCAGAGAAGTTCTGATTCTCTTGAACACAATAATTTTGTGGGGCCTTTTATGTCAAAAGCTACAAAGAATACTCTTGACAGTTCAGCCTTCTTACTCGCAACATCCCATATGCTTGCGTAACCTATCATGGCCGTCCACTCATTCTCCCATAGGACCATTAAATTAATGACGGCTGGAACAGCTCACCGCAAATCGTGACCAGGCTTTTTCCCCCTACTCCTCGCACGAGCGACCAGCGTCTCAGGTGTAATGCTCTCTGCATGATGCACAGCCAGGCTGACCGTTGGAGGACTTGGTTCTGCGAGTCTCATTAAGGATATTACATGTCCCTTGTGCAGGACCCCACCTTTCTAGCCTTCAAGTAGGACAGGACACACATGCATTACACTCTTATATTTTGTTAACCTGGACTTATGAAAATTGCGAAAATATGTTTTGTTGGGACATCATATGTCTTTATGGTATTAATTCTAGAAATAATGTACAGAGGCACTAATTGCAAATAGATAAGAGGCAAATTAAGTGAAAGTGTACACCATGCAGAGGCTGCATATTATTAGCAGATTTACCATGTTTCACTCTAGCGGGATTTAGATATATACATAAAAGTGTATGAGATGTTACATACCACTAAAGTTTACTTTAGGGAGGTAGAGTGGGGGGAACGCTCACTCATCATAGTTATACAACTACATTTCTATCTTAATAAATGTTCTACGTAAAAATTTTATAGAACATTAAAGTTAAAAAATTACTTTTCACACCTTTTATGTTGTACAATATTTTTTGTTGCTCAAATAACAACAAAGATATTACTATAATAAAAATGGGGCCCTTCTTCCGATGTCAAATTGGTTTCTATATTTAAAAATAAAAAGCCTCTGCGACACTCAAAATTATAATCTTAAATATTTTTCTAAATGACGAATTAGTTTTTTATTATTTTACAAAAGGCGAACGTTAGAGGGCATAGAGACAAATAATCGGGATATTGTGCCCTCAAATTAGGACGCAAATGTTTAGCGTTGCCTGAAAGAGAATATTATCTAAATCTCTTCAAGTTCACCACACTGGATGTGAGTAATATTTCCTTTGTTGCATTATATGTATTTATATTATATTTAGCCTTGCATAGTTTTTCTTTCTCTTCTTCTTCATGTTTTTAATTTATTTACAGTTCCTTTGTTTTTTTTTTCATTCATTCTTTTTTGTTAGAATTCTTCTTTCCCTTTCTTTAGTTGTTAGTTATTGTTTGCTTTATTATTATTTTTTGGTAATGGTATATTATAATCAACTAATATATTTATTTACTATACATGTACATTGAATACAATATTTGTATGGTATGTACAGATTAAACTCCCTTATGGCAGGGTTACTGTCAAGAAGAAAAAAAAAAAATATATATNCTTTTATAAACAAACATACACATATATAAAAGAATAAATTACTAATGCCATCAAAATTATAAAAGATTTTGTCACTATGGAATACCGGTCGAGAAAGACATTTAGTTCTATTTCTTTATATTAATTATAAATATATTGCTTATACAGAAAAAATTATGCAATTTTTTTTTTTTTTATGGAAGACGAAAGGTTAACATAAAATACAACATTTATAAAAAAAAACATTTATTTATAGCCCGAGGAGTTTCCCTTTCTTTTACGCCACTTCAGGAGCTTCAAATTTATTGCACATTTTATACAGATGAACCTTCCTTTTCTGAAGCTTGGCCTATATAGTTTAAAATATATTTCACAACCCACACACATATATATTAAAATTTTCCTTTATGTAATTCATGGATAAGTAAAGATATAATCAAAAGTTATTAAACACTTTTTGTGATAAAATGAATGTAAAAAAAAAAATTCTGGAATTTTACGACTTTAATATCTCCACCCGCTTCATACTTTACAACAGCAAGCCTTCCATTTCACCCTGATCCATATGCCTTATCCCTGTCTCGGACTCCAATCCCTACAACTAAATCCCTATAACCAATGCCCGACGACTAAAACCTGAAGCTAAAATTTACTGGGAGTGGGGTCAATGGGCCCCTTCTCCCTGCTAAGTGACATTTTTTTTTACTATATTTTTCCTATTTTATTGTATATATGCATATTATTATGCCATCAAATCACATGATGTTTTATAAGCAGAAAGTAATAAATAAAGATTTATGTAGAACAAAACAAAAAAATAAATAAATTCTAGAATTATAGGACGTCACCTGATGGGTATTTCCATATTGGTTCCAAGTGTCTAATGCGCGATGATATCTGGGACTGGGATAATTTGGACAGACACCATCGAATGATGATTCTCTCTCGAGCGGGACGTAATTATCCCATGAGCATTACGGTTTTGACGTGCCCTCCCATTTGAAGTAGTCCCAAGTCCCGATAGGATCCGACAAAGCATATGGCTCCACCTTGCAGAGGAAGCGTTTTGTAAGTCCGATCCTCATGTCAGCTGATCAGATGGTACGCCCTGATAGGTCGGTTCGTCCTCACTTAATGTTGGTATGACGTGACGGACGAGGTTCTCTTTAACCCTTGAACTCTGATGGCCACTTGATTCTCTCGGCGACATATGGTATCCGGTGTAATTTCGTGGACCCTGGAAATTCCGGGGTTTTTTTGGGGATTTTTTTTTGTACATCACAGCACCTGCAATAAACACACTTTCATTGGGACGACATTTACAGTTCAAAAGCAATCGCAGAGCTTTCAAAACTACCTGCCTTAAATCTTAAATAACACTTCGCTCAATTACGTTACATCCTGCCTTACATTTTAAATGTCATGTCCCTCAGGAGCTGCGTATCCTGATCTGATTTCCAACGATTCATCAGAGGTGGATCGAAGTAAAACGGAGTGAGTGAATTCAAAGTTCGTAGAAACCAATAAGCGTGAAAGATATGAGCGCTAAAGTTAGCTCTAGACTGACCGGGAAGGAAGAGTGGGGGAAGCGCTCATCCACATAGCTAAATTTGTAACATTCTTTGTTAATATGCGTAAAAATTGTATAGTACATAAACGTTAAAAGAGTTAATTTTACGCCTAATGCTTAAAATGTTTTTCTCCCCTTAGTTCAATGTGGCCTATTATAGGACTGGTTTTATAAGGCTTTTCCATCGTAGGATTTGTGAAAATCCGTTGAAATTTTCAAAATTAGCCTCATGGTCCCAACTTGAATTCCTTGATTTTCCTAAAAGAAATCCATTACATGTTTTCTTCATTAAAAAAATCCTAATCTATAATGAAACATTACTCCTTTAACGTTGAATAAATAGTTGACCGTCAAGTTCTATGAAGAGAGGATTGTCGGGAATTCGGTCCGGTTCGGGAGTAATTAAAAACTAATTCTTCACCAAAATAGTTTTTATTTTAGCCAACGTTTTGTCCTGAATTTCAGGCCTTCATCAGGGTAAATAGGGTGATGGGGAGAGAGAGAGAGAGAGAGAGAGAGAGAGAGAGAGATCTTTGCTCAACTGAATCTGATGAAAGCCTGAAATTAAGGACGAAACGTTGGCTAAAATTTTGGTTACGAAATGCCCGACAATCCCCTCTTCATTACTCCTTGAACATTTGAGACTTAAATTTCTGATAGTATACATATATATTCGCTCCATTCATTGCCGCCTTCATCTACAAATTCATTTTAAAATAAGAAGGGGGGGGGGGGTATTTTCTTCAAACATATTTGGTAAAGGTTTTTATTGATCTAGGGTTTTTTTTTTAATTTTTAGACAATGTTTTCAGAAATGGTGTTTTAGTAGTAGGGATTTTGTTGTTTTAGTTTTGACAAGCTGTTTTGTAAAGATGGTTAACTGCAGGTGTAAGCCAAGAGATAAGCGGTGGGGATTTTTGAAGAGGTTTTTTTTTTTTTTTTAACTGTTTGTATTCAGTTATTTTTATTTTTAGTCTTGTGTCCCCCCCCCTCCTCTTATTTTATTATAAATTGCAGTCTAAAAGATATTAGTGAAAACTCTTCAACCCCCCCGTGGACGGCTTTCTCTGGAGCCAAATGTCATCGCAAATGGAAAGACATGCCCGATTCTCCACGACTTCCTCAATCGCGGGGGTGAGTGAGCCAATCCGTTGCACGCACTTTCGCTCCCCTGCGTTCACTTTTCTACTATGACGTCACTCTTGCTGCAGCAAGGCAACATAACGCCCATCCTCCATTTTACACTTTTTTCGAACTGTTGACCGTCTTCTTATATGCAATGTATTTCCAAACAGGGATGCTATTATGTACGTAATGTCTTAGCGTACGTCGATGGTGGCTTTAGCCTAAGTTAGAGAGCCAGAAGGGGGTCACTCATTTGTACTCCTGAGAGGAGATTGGTAGTCAAATGGAGAGACGGTGTTCCTGGAGCCATTGTTATTCCAGACGTGGAAGGTGGAGTCTAGAGCAGGCCAGTCGCCTCCAGTTCTGCATGGAAATGAGCCTCAGTCTCTGGAGAGTTTGAATGTGGACCATCTCTCTCTCTCTATCACTCCCTCTCTCCCGCGCTCTCTCTCTCTCTCACTGCATTGAAACTTTTCCAATTGTGTGTAGAACTATTGAACAGCCTTAAGAAGTAAAATGATTCTGAAAATCCGTCAAAACTCTTCGGAATAATCATTGACACCGAGTTTTATTTTATCTGATTCAGGATTAACTTTTAGCAGCAATTAGTATTACAAATATTGTAAACCAAAAATTTTCGATATTTCACTATGGGGAATTTAATTAAATATAAAGGGGTCAATGTTCAGTTAAAATAGATAGGATTAGGATCAGGTTTTTGGAAGATCAACAGCTAGGTTGATATAAAAATATATTAATCGCCCTGTTTATGGCATTTTTAAAATTGGTTTATCTATTTTTCTCCTTGAGCTTATAGAGGAGGTTAACTTTGACAAAAGACTTTCATTGGTTTTAAATAGTAGTATAGAAAAATTTACTAACCCCCCCCCTAAATGTATACAGATACAGATAAAAATATATAAATAAGAATTCATATTTTTATGTTTATAGATTGGTGTACAAAAAGGCACACACACAGACGCACACAAACAGAAGCATATTAATTGTAAAAGAACAATTTACAAAATAATATTACAGAGATTTTACTAAGAATTATCAGAAAATATCGCATCAGGCTTTGGAAATGTTATCTTTGACCTGTCTATCATTAACTAAGAAGGGCACATTCAAATATCAGCCCTCCGAGTGCTCAGACAGAAATCAGGAAAGGACCAGGAGCAAGTACAGAGTCCTGATCAAGAATACAGAGTCCTCATACTTCGGCTGAAAATGTATCGCTGAAATTTATCAGTACATATACGCTCTGCTAAAGGCGGCAATATGACACTCCTGCGTGCAGGACCTATAAGGAGTGGAAAGGCCGGAGACAGCTAACTGAGGAGCTCGTGTCCTCTGGAAATAGGTAAGAGTTCCCTCAGGATACTGGAGTGAAAGACTGGAATCCAGGACCATTCTCCCCTGGAGATCTTCAAGTAGAGGAAGCACAAAGGAGTAAAAGTAAGGAGAAGATCTGGAGGAGGAGTACATGGACACTTCACACCTTTCATTTCTGCAGCGTACAGGGAATATTTGCAGGAGAGGTCGCTCAGCAGAGGCTTGTGATTCCCCACGAAATGGGAACCTAATTCCCTGTGATCACATAGCATTCACTGTCAGAGCGATCACAGTTAAGTAGGATATGAAACATTTTTTCTGACCACATGAATCCTCTCGTTCCTCCATATTTCATTATATTTTTATGTCTATATAAAGTTCATACAACTCTCTTTTAAATTAATTTTCTGATGCTGACAAAGGAACTTGTATTGATGGTGCGCTCGTCAGCCGGAAGCCAAAACTTATACCTTTATCATCCGCTATTTATTTTCAAAACCATTAAAGTTTAAGGGGCGCCAGGGTAGCTTATAGGATCCTATCGGGTCTCGCAATACCGACACTACTTTTCCTGAGCCATGGATGTTTAGAATGGGATGGCAACCTGTAGATAGCCCACCCCTCCATGAACCTAAGTGACTGAAAGGGAGGCTAGCCCTTTAAAGAAGAAGAGCCTCATAGAGATTTGTCACTATCTCCGAATGGCAAATATTTTATATATGATTCAGTAAGTGTTAATTGTCCCGACCTCTACAGGGAAGAGTGATGAATCCTTGATACTCTTTGGATGAAACCAAGGGCGATCATTAACATACTGCCAATGTTTACAACTTTCTCATCCCCTATGCGTTTCCAATCAGTTTCTAAAAAAAAATTTCAACTCTCAAGTTCATCCTCATTTCCTGATCTTCACAATGAAAATTGATGCATTGATCTTTGTTTAAATCCAGTCTTTATTGACCTTATGCCTTTCTCTGTCAACATTCAATAACAACATTTCAACAATATTTTCTCTTATCTGCACCATTTCCCGTTCCACTCAGGAATCTTAGCGCTACTCATTGGTCATCTCAAATTTCACTAAAAAAAAAAACTAACCCTGAGGCTCTTCAATTACCATATGAACGGTAAACAACAGCTGAAATTACCAGGCTCCAGGTGTCCCACCCTCAAGTTTTATCTGTCTGTTGATGACGTCCTGTTCCCCATACTCACGAATATTCGAGTATTCGCCAAAATGTTTCAGAATTCGGCCTATGACGTAGATAGAAGCCAGCCCTAATATTCCTGCTCTGAGAGGAATTGTCTCGATTACCTCCTGTTTTGCATAATTATACCTCTTTTGAGACCATAACCAACCTGTTTTTCAGAACAAATGGGAGTGTGTTATACAATTCAGACTCCACGAAACTTCCTAATTCTATATATATATACACGCTCAGCTTAAGTTCATGGGATGGAGGCGCCATTAAAAATAAAAAGGAAAATATGCAAAAGTGAGGCTGTAAAAACTTAATTAATGACCCAGACCTAGCGAGACAGAATTTTATTATTTTTAGTTTTGTTGATAATTACAGAGCACCAAATTGAATCAGTTATCCTAACTTCAAAGGCGTTCCCTCATTTAAATATGAGAAAGAATTCCAATAGCTTTTGTAAGTTTGAAAGAACAGTGACAAGTAAAATGTTTATTTATCCAATGATGTTCGTTATTTTCAAGCGCTGGTATCTTTGGGCATTTGATGCTTAGAGAAATAAGTATTGTTTAAATTCAATAACGAGAGTAAATAAAAGAAAACCGATTTGTTAGTGTATATGTTTTTTTGGAATTAAGTGAATACATTTATTTTGAGCATTTTTTTGACCTTAGATATTATTATTAGATAGTTTTTGTTGGGGTTGGTTCAAGGTAGATCCAAAAAATACATTTAAAAATAATCTGTATTATGTTATTATCTGTTGACGTTTCGGCTTAGATTGTAAGCCATCTTCAAAGGGTGCACTAGTATTGAAAATGTTTCAATAAGTTGAAAAAAATTATTCTATGTCAGTACTGTTGTTAACTAGATTGTGTTATAAGTTATAACATTACTTTCAGTTATGGCAATTCTATTTAATAATAATGTAAATAATTCAATTTTTATGTTTTTCTTATGACATTGTATTTCAACAGCCCTTACAATGTCAGCCGAAACGTTGGAAGAATTCAAAATACACATTTTTTAAACTTAATTTTTTTGTATCTACCTTGACCGAACCTCAACAAAATAACATCTATTATTAAGTGAATATAGTTTACTGGTCTTTACCTATCTTTATATCTAAGGTGTTTTAACATTTACAAGTTTCAAGAAACTTAACGTATAATCTGCTTATTTTTTTTTAGATCTATGAGAGCACATTGCAAGATGCACGCTGTGCAGTATGTAATTTCAAAAATAAATAATTTAAAAANCCTGCTAATTGGCCCTTGGGCGTCGCGCTGTTTGAACAGGGACGGTCTTTCCCAGGGGTCGGTCTAACCCTCTGTAACCAGTCCGCTACACTTTTATAATAATAATAGTTATTAACTCGTTGCAATATAATATAATAAGACCAAAAAAAACAACACTATCTTTGAACAAAACAATTGTAATTGTGAAAAAAAAAAAAATCTATTGATCTAAAGTTGGCCAACAGACAAATGTTAAAATATTTATAAATATGTATTAGGATCTTGTGATACTATAACTATGTAAAAAATTATAAAAATTCTACTTTTAAACAAAAGTAAACTTCTGAAGTATGCAGAAATAAATAAACGAATAATTTAAAATGCTAAAACTGCAATAACACTCAGTTGATTGCTCCGTTATCAACATTTAGTTATTAGAATACATCACCACGGAGAGGTCGCTCAGCAGAGGCTTGTGATTCCCCACGAAATGGGAACCTAATTCCCTGTGATCACATAGCATTCACTGTCAGAGCGATCACAGTTAAGTAGGATATGAAACATTTTTTCTGACCACATGAATCCTCTCGTTCCTCCATATTTCATTATATTTTTATGTCTATATAAAGTTCATACAACTCTCTTTTAAATTAATTTTCTGATGCTGACAAAGGAACTTGTATTGATGGTGCGCTCGTCAGCCGGAAGCCAAAACTTATACCTTTATCATCCGCTATTTATTTTCAAAACCATTANTTTAGTGACAGCCATTCAGTATTTTTTTTCAAAGGAAGGTCGGTGGTCTCCCTACAAATTTTTGAGAAGCCTCAAACCATTTACGATAAAAAATAAAAAAAATACGAGATTAATTGCTCCATTAAGGGTAGGTTATAGACGATGTATCAAAATTGGACCAACATAATTCAGGCTTTACGAGCTTCGTCAGAACATTTATTAAAAATTTTCTTTCTACTTAGCGTATATTTAATCAGTAATAAAATATAGTTTCTATGTGGCAATAAATTAATATAGAACTAGTTATAATAACCAATAGTACATAACAGAAAATATAGCAATATATATTAAAATAATTATTAAAATATAATTTCTTATAAACAACAATTTCTTGTTAATTAGAATTGAAAACAAAAATATGTACTTTCAATGATCATAAGACTAAATTTTTTGAAAATAATCAAATTTAAAGGCACTGTTCTCCTTTATTAAAAATAAGGAATTAAATAGCAAAATACAATGAAGAAGTAACTTTTTGTTACGAAAATGCAAACACAGCAATCACATATGGTATAAAATCAAAGAATTTTGTCCAGAAATAGAATTTCATAATACAACTATAATATAAATTAATTTATTAGTATAAATAACGATATTGCTTTTT
>KZ807593.1:137550-156081 GCA_000696205.2 Oncopeltus fasciatus
GGGGGGGGGCGGAAGAGGAGTGAAAGGCTCTCGTCCTATTACCGCACCACTTTCTACTGCGCGCCTTGCGTAACTCGACTCAGTAACACAGCTGTTTTTGTGTGGACTCCTCGCTTACGTCTGAACAGCTGACCGGGGAGTCCCGTCAGCGCCTTCGGAATCAAAGGCATGCTACAGCCCCAGCTGGAGACTTCAGAGAAGACAACGCAGTAGGAGCGATCCACAGGTGTCGTAAATACAATCAGGCAATGGTAGAATTGGAGCAATTGAAATATCTGGGTTTTAAATATTAGTTGAAATATATTTAAACTATGCATCCAGGAATTTAGAGCTATACGACAAAGTTCAGAAGTGTTCACAGAATACTCAAAGGGTAATATAATTTATGTTCAGCAGTCAGATGTTACATGTAATAAATATAGACATTAAGTAAGCCAATGTTTGAGAGTATTATATTTGTGTAGAACTTCGATTAGGAAATATGTCAGGACAAAGGTGACCTTTTATATATAGATATATTTGTGTATGTGTATTTTTTAAAAGAGTAACACACACACAAACAAAAAAAAGAAGTTAATTGACCGACCAACAGAGGAAGGATTGTTGGGGGATTTAATTAAGACTAATTTGCATACTTTGAAAGTTTTTATTAATGCCAATGTTTTGACCTAAATTTCAGGCCTTCTTCAGGGCAATGGTGAGTAATTCAATCATTACTTAGTCATAAGCAGGAGACCCTTCTTTTCCATCACCTTCATTGACCTGAAGAAGACCTGAAATCTAGTCCGAAACTTTGGCAATAATAAAAACCTTTTTTGGTTTACAAATTACTTTTTATTTATTCGAATTCCATCCAAATCCTCCTCCAAGATGGAATATCCGACCAATCCCATGCTCTTATGTCTTCTTTATACTTCTCTCATACTATTTTTAGAGTTGAGGAGCCATGGTAAATTATTGCCATTTCTTTTGTGTTTCTTTGTAGTTGTTACGTCTTCAGGAGGGTACTGTCTCTATTCCCTCCATCTCTTCTTGGACTTCCTCGAAGTCTTCTTCCATTGGGTAGTGCTTCCAGAACTTCCTTGGTCTCTTTCCTCCCCCTAAAGGCACATGTGGCTGATCCACTTAATGTGTCGGAAATGGAACTTTAACTTTAGACCTGTCACCTTAAACTGCTCTCTTTTTCGCTTATTTCTGAAGGGATTCCGTCAGCTCTGCCAAGAAATTCCATTTTTCTTGCGGTAATATATCTGGCATATGCCCATCTTTCTCTTGCACAAGAAAGGTTCGGGAGATCCACAGATTTCTATATGAGCCACCTACCTTACTGTCACGAAATATATTGTACCGTGTCTGGTCGTCAATTTTATTGACCTTCTTTTGTATATTTTCCTTAGAGGATCAATGATTTAAAAAAAATACTAGGTAGAATACTGCTAATAACTGAATATTGACAATGGTTTGATAGGCCTTAAGTAAGTGTAAAGTGTTTACACTTTTGAAGATCGCTGGAAACAAAAGTGTATTGACAAGTGCTACCAGAGTGGTGAGTCAGGTTGACAAAATCACCCCCCCCCCTTCTACTTGCAAATCAGTGGCAGCCCGGTGTTGGGTTTCAGGGGCGCATTTGCATCTGAAAGTGTCGTGCAGGGTGAGTGTCTCTGACAGTTGTCGGTATCTTTCCCCGCCTGGACGAGTATTGTTTCAGCGGCAGGATACCCTCTTCAGGGGCCTCAGCTTGTACAAATAAGCTAAAACTGCCCTTGAAGCCCGCCTGCTAATTGGCCCTCGGGCGTCGCGCTGTTTGAACAGGGACGGTCTTTCCCAGGGGTCGGTCTAACCCTCTGTAACCAGTCCGCTACACTTTTGTGATTTGTGTTTTCTCATCCCTTAAACAGTACAAAATAAAGCCACTTCAAACCTTGTTGTGTAATTCATTAGTTAAGAGCAGACTTAACTCTCATTCTGACTGAGAACACTCATACTCAATACTCATCCTAACTATTGTAACTATTGTAAACATACTAATATATTATATTTTATGGATAATTCAATGAAAAACCGACATACAATTAAAAAATGATAAAAAGCTGTGGCCATTATTCAGAAATGTTTATAAACAATTTATTTTCAGCCACCATTCATTGGCCAATCTTTTGATAGAAGTACTTCTGAAAGGTATTTAAAAGTTATAGAAACATACATGTCCTCTTTTTGAGTAAGGATTGGACGGGAATTCAGTCTGAAAAATTTATTAAAGTAAAAAATAATTTTTTTTTGCCATATTTTAGCTCTAAATTTCAGCCCGTCATCACAGTAAGGGGGTGATGAAGAGAGAGAGCGTCCTGTTCTAGGATAGCTAAATAAACATTAATGAGAAGAATATTTGATAAAAATAAATTGTCTTAATATTTTATGCTTTTTGTTGGGATTCAGTCAATGTTGATCCAAAAATTGTGTATTATTTAATATCTGCCAACGATTCGGATTACATTGTAAGCCATCTTCATGACAGCCATGTCTCCATTTAAGTATGTTCTTAATGTATTGTCTCATCACTCTCTCTCTCTCTCTCTCTCTCTCTCTCTCTCTCTCTCTCTCTCACAAACACACGCACTCAGTCCTAGCGACTCACTCTTNATATATATAAAGTATATGTAGAAATTTAAACACTCGCGGCTGCGATATATAGTAATCAAGACGGTTATAGAGTACAGAGAACCCACAAAAAGAAAATACCAAAAATAGTAACATTTTCAGGGATCTCTTGCCCTTCGTCGGTGAGGAGCGGTGACCAGTCTCTTTCACTCCTCACTGACGAGGGGCGAGAGATCCCTGAAAATTTTACTATTTGTGATTTTTTCTTTTTGTGTGTTCTCTGCACTCTATATTCAACCTGTTCGTGATGGCTAATAGACCATATATCTATATATATGTTTATCGTATTTGTGTGTGTGTGTGTGTTTTTTAAAACTAGGCCAGATAGGAACAAGGTTTTATTGAATAACAGATTTTAGTGCAATGGAACAGATTAAAAAATCTAACTATCGCAGCCAGGACCCGAACCTGGATCTCCTGCTATCCGGGCCGGTGCGTTTTCCACTTATGCTACCGAGACAAGTCTGATAAGTTATTAAATTCCCCACACTAGTGTCGAGAGTCTATGCATAAGACGATATATTCGTCTGCCTCGGAAGTTAGACTCTCGGCCAGGATAGCAGGAGATTCAGGTTCGAGTCCTGGCTGGGACAGTTAGATTTTTTATTCTATTCCCTTGCACTTTAAAAACTGTTAAAACTTACGTGGGATTATATACAACAAAAAAATAATATTTATAGGTTTTATTGAATGTTCCCAGGGGCCGGAGAGACCTCCCTGTTACGGACAGGTCAATCACAGTGAGATGTGAAGTTCCAGTTCAGTCGCTGCTCCGTCTAGCGATACGCGCTTGCGCCCGAGATTCGACTGGAGATTTGTGACTTTCGCCCGCCTGCGATGGCCTATCACGAGTCACCGCTTACAAAGAAGACCAAGGACTCGCCGAGAAATACGTGTCAGGGCCCGCTGTGACGAGAGGACGACATCCGTGAACGGATCGCTGTTACCGTTCCAAGTGATTCCACTCCGGAACAGCTCCTCTGTTGGGCCTCTAGCTCAAACAGATAGAAAATACAGAAATGTCCCCCACTATGCTACTTCTTAGTCAAAGACATGCTGCTTGTAAATTATTTGTTATTGTTCTTTTAGACTCCTTATTATATTATAGAAGGAGAGTTTATTTTATTTTTTTTTACCGTAGATATTATTCTGAGATGATTTTAATTGGGGTTCGGTCAAGGTAGATACAAAAAATAAAATTTTAAAAAATGTATTTTTTAAAGGATTATCTACGAACGTTTCGGCTTATATTGTAAGCCATCTTCAGGGCTATCATGAAGATGAGAGAGGGCGTCCTGTCCCAAAATTCACATTTCCATGACTGAACGTTGGCAGATAATCCTTTATTAAAAATGACATTTTTTTAATTTGTGTTTTTTGGATCTACCTTGACCGAACCCCAACTAAAATCACCTCTGCTTAATATATTATTTTCCTTTACTTTTTTTTTTGTTTACATTTTACTTCATAACGCTCCATGCTCATTTGCTATCGCCTCAAATCATATAACAAACATGTCATTAAGAAAAAGAAAAACTCATGGCCGCGATATATATAATAAATACTAACAGGAAGAAGAATGAGCAAAAAATGATAAGTATAAGGTTACCACACTATTTTAACACTCGTGGCAACCGGGTAATCCTTTATTTTCCGATAAAACCTGAACCTAAATCTAGGCTGACCAAGAACGTTCAGTTACTTCTTTCTTATCAGTTTTCTTTCTTCATTCTGTCTCCCTCTGTGCGTAAGAAAGAGAGAGAGAGAGAGAGAGATAGAGAGAGAGAGAGAGAGAGAGAGAGAGAGAGAGAGGAGGGAAGAAATTTGAAACTACAGTACCAGCGTAAATTTTTGCGGCAGAAACTTATAGTTTCAGACTCTTATCAGAGAGAGAGAAAGTGTGAATATATATAATTTTAAACGAACCATATTGTAGGCTCTCTGCAGTAGGAACTGTAAGAATCATCATGTCATGTATATACATTAGTTAATTATATATGCAGGATCGCTAAATAGCTAATGACATTTTCCATAAGACGTAGCTACGTGAGGTGAATGTTTTATCTATAGAAATTCAGTTAATAATAACTAATAATAATGCCATTACTGCTAATAATAACTAAAAAATTTATGATATTCAATGAACAAAAAAGAGAATAGGAGCCCCTATAAATAAAATCAAATTTATTTTATATTTTGATGATGTTATCTTACACGCAGACAAAGTCCAGAAATCGCAATATATTTAATCTTCAAGACGAAATAATCGCACAATAAACCCAAAAGTTGTTTGAAATAAACCCTTATTAAGACAAATAAAAATAATAGAAATTGATAGATCTAAAAAAAAGAAAAACAAAATATTGAAAGATTTTAGGAAATTGAAACAATAAATTTGGCGAGGGGGGGGGGGTTGACAAGGAAAATTAAAATACAATTATTCAGTATCTAAATGACGTTTCGGTTAGTGCTTATTTCTTTTGTTATTCGATCTACAAGTAGAAAGTTATTTACATTTTGGAGAAAAAAAATAGCTTCAGATACAAGATCCTTCATCCGTTTCTTATTATTTCTGTCAATGTTCAATGTGTTTAACGCTTGTTTAGTGCTAATAAATGAAAAAATGAAGAATGACATCAGAAAACTCTATGCTTTGTCTCTAACAATTCCTTGTACCAAAGTCGAGCAGTGCTGACATTATTTTAAGTATCCCCCTTGCCTTGTGGCATTGCTTTTTTCAACAGTGAATACTCATCAAACATTTTGAGTTTGACTTCACAACAACTTATAAATATAAATAATTATACGTTACAACCTGCACAAATACATTATTTATTTTTTCAGCTAAATAACACGTATATGTATATATANGGATTAATTACAAAATATTGTATAATTTTATAAAAAGGGGCGTCATATTAAAAATTATTTTTAAAATGCACTAACATTTTAGATTTTATTTCGGGAAAATTCTGAAATGTATTTGCTGAAATTAATAAATCCATCTTTAAGAAGAGAAGGGAAAAATTAAATTCCATCATATACACTTGTTCATGAGGGAATTATATAGAAGAAGCAGAAGACATTGTAAAAGGTAGAACCAGTAAGCTTTGCCAAGACTGGCCGAGGAGGTTGAGTGGGGGAAGAGTAAAAAACTAATAAAAAAGTGAACAGAACAGTTTCATGATTATAGCTATAGGTTAAACAAATAAATAGTTTTATAAAAAATAATGCAATTTTCACTGCTAGTTTGTAAGAAATCCAAAATGCAACTCTTCATTGACAAGTTCAGTTTTCGCACAAATTCTGAAGACAAGGGAAGATAAGTTGAAGATACTTTTAAACTTTAAATTTTGGAAAAAATTTATAAGGTAAATAATATGGTTTAAAATTTTTTTTTTTTTAAATGAATAACGAGTTGTCTTTGAGATCTTTTTTCAACTTGACGCCACCATAACCTATTGGTTATAACCTTACACTTTACAAGACGTATACTACACATGTTTGGCTAAGGATAACCTATATTTTTTATTATTGTGGTCATGCTTTGGATTTACGCATGCAATGTTAGTGATTAATAAATAATTACATTTATTAATCTGTTCGTGTTATTTTAGAGCAGTTCTCATTAACAGGATGTGTATTAACAGCAGACATGACGATGCCGGAACTATTATGTATTTTCTAATGTTATAATGGCAAGCTTGATTGACTTTATCTAAAACATCCCGATCTCAAATTATTTTCGAGGGGGAATTGGGTTGACAAACAGATATATCCGAGTAAAGAAGAAATAAATTAGGAAAGTAGATAGGTCACCTTGCGGTGCCTTATATTAGGATATAATGAAAAAATCTTATATGAGAAATTCACAAGATTTTATTCTTCAATGCCAGTGTTTCGGCTTAAGATGTAGGCCATCTTCAGGGGTAATGAGCGTGGAAGGGAGAGTCAGGCATGCACATATGATCAGTAATTAAATATTAGAACGTTACTTTCTTTACAAACTTTTCACCTTTCCCTACAATGTAAGCATACATTACATATCTAAACATACATACTTTTAAAAATATGTTTTGGTTAATTTTGAAATATGCATTTTTTTATAACTTTCTGACCGAACCATACGAAACTTAGTATCTGTCGAAGCTTAACGGCGGCATAGTGACGTCATTAAAGAATGGTACATACATCTAATAAATATGGTTACATATGTACTTCCTAGCTCGTGCTGCTAGTCTTTGGAATACCCTCTCACCAAATATTTACTTTTCGTATTCAAAGCCCTATTTTTTCTGCATCTCCTCACCATACAAACTGAATCTTCTTTGCTGTGAATTTTGCAGCAATTTAATTCATTAAATTAAATTAATGATTGAATGAATATTCTGTGCGTGTGGAATTGATGTAAATTAATCGAATTAGTGTGAATGAAAATTGTTTAATTAGTGTATTTAATTTGACTGGGTTTTTTGCTATTAGTGTATTTATTAAATGTGTACTTCACAATGCATTTTACTTCCTAATCGAGTTATAATCTCATCCTTTGTTTTTCTTCTAAATTTTTTTCTTTTACATTCCCCGATCATATTGCAATGGATTAATAACTTACAATATTAGGCTTGAGAAAACTTTATTTTGTTCAGGTATTTATTTCAATTTCACCTTCATCTTTTTATAATTTTTATTTATATTATTTTTAGTTATTTAATATTTCTATTTATTAACATTAATGTATATTTCTTGAGCCAGAAAAGGCCTTTTGGGAAAAACACTTATTCAAAGAGTCTCTTAAAAAAAATTTTTTTTTTCTTCTTCTTCTTATACTTATGGTTACACATGAACTCATGGTTGCATGCGTTCTTCCGACTCTTTCTTCCAGTGCATACTCATGGAGGCTCTTCCTGACAGTCGACAAAGCGCTCGTACGAGAGGCGTGTGGAAGCAGGAAGGCGGGCGCGACTTCCTCGAGGCCGACAGAGAGTGGTGGGGGCCGATTTCACTCTCGCCCCGCGAGTCCGCGTCCGCCCTCCGAGCCAGAAGGATGCAGGCTGTTGCAGTCGCGAGGGCTCTAATCCTCGCCGCCTTGGCCCTCTTCCTCATCGGGGATCTGACATCGCTGGCGCTCAGGATCGCGGGGGCGTCTTCTGCAGCCGCCGGCGAGGCCAAGGAGCTGGCCACCGCCCTCCCTACTCGTGAGTGTCCTTATCAGTGCTTATCAGTGACACATTTCTTATCACTACACATCTCCTAATCTGTAGTTTTGTCAGTATCCATTGTCTTCCCTTCGTGGGTGCCGATCCCAGGTAAGACTGCATTATTACTAAAAAAAGTACTAAAAACTTGAGAAAAATAAATAAACCAAATAATAATAAACAAAAATAATATTTATTTTACGTACTTAACAAATATAGGTTTAAATCTTTAAAATTCTTACAGACTATCAATTTACATAAATTGGATATAGATATGAAGACCTATATACTGATGCATATCTATGTCCATACATGTAAAAGAATATGTAAAACAAATTGATACATTAATTTATGGCGAAATGCTTAATGAATCGATTATGCAACAAAAATTAAATAGACAAAAAGACTACCTCTGCATAAAAGCATATTTACCTTGCCTGAAAGCCCTCATTAAAAATTGTTGAAAGGAACAGGATTAATTACAAATTTGGTTCCTTGTACATAAATATCTCGCTTATAGTTTAGCTTCCATGAATTGTATATTATGTATGATAGAAATAAATGTTTTAAATTATCTTTTAAGCTTAAATATACTTTATATTATATAAATATTTGTCACAGCAACGATAATACCGAGTATATAGACAATTTTTTTAATTTATTCTTTCTTTAGACCTTCCTTCCTTCTCATTTTATTCAATCTATTTACAAATGGCTAAAAAAAAAGATACATCATTAAAAAATCGGTCAATTTGTTGTTGCAAATAAAATCTCACTCTCTCTATTTCTCTCTCATTTGACTTTAATCGAGTATTTTTCAAGCGACCAAATATCTAACAAAAATCAAGTCTAAAATACGTATTTATATCAGAGCGAAAAATTTGAGTGTCCTAAGTGTCCGCTCGTATATATCCTTTCCGAATTTGAGTATTATTTTTAAAAATAATTTTTGTAGCTTTGAGGACATTAATACATTGTTCTTACGATATAACATATATATTGAGAACCTTTTCTAAGTACTTCAATATTTATGTGTGCTTTTAATAGATTTATTAAATATTATACCATGCATTATTTACTATTTATCTATCTGTACTATCGTTGTATATACATATATTACTATATTTATTTGTCAGTTAATAGGTATTGTCTGTGGACCAATCCTTGCCGTGTTAATTCGTCATGTTTTATTGAGTTTATTCTTATTCAACAGGATTACAGAGGATTGGGTAGAAAAACATTCTCCCCTCAAAATATCCATGAAATTTTTGAAATAATGAAACGACATTTGGCATTAAAATTCCGAATATTTCAAATCGTTAAATGAGTCCGTTAATGGCTAAAATCGCTAGAGGAGGGTGGGGGTTTTGAGATAAGGGGGGGCCGAAAATAATATAAAATGTCCTGGCTCCGCATATATAGTGATGTCACCAACTGGTTGATTCTTCTGATATCAACTTGTCTTCGCTTTAGAGCACGTTTTTACGAGAAAAAAAAACAATATATTTTACGGCAGGAATTCGTTGCAGTCATGAGACAATTGTGCAACTCAAATGTTTGTCGTCCATGCCTTACTTGTAGATCGCGACCCTCCTCCTTGTCCTAAGTCGTCAGCTCTTTGACATCCTTCATGGAGGTCCACCGCTCTACCACATTCCAATTCGCTGACAATCGCGGAGGACCCGTTCAGCTGGAAGGTTACTGCAGGGTTTACTTCATATAAGGTTAGGTTTTCTGTACCTTACAGTTAGGTGGCAAAAGCTTGCTCGCTAAAACCCTCTGTAAGTAATTAGTAGAGGTTTCTTGCTGGGGTTCGGTCAGGGTTGATAAAAAAAAAAAAAAAAATTATTTTTTTATTATCTGCTGACGTTTCAGCTTACATTGTAAGCCATCTTCAGAGCTGTCGTGAAGGTGAGAGGGGACTTGTTGTCACCTGGATCACTGGACACCACTGGATAACTGAACATTTGATCCAGGTGATAACACATCCCCTCTCGCCTTCACGATAGCTCTGATGATGGCTTAAAAAAAGCCGAAACATCCGTAGATAGTAAAAAATACACATTCTTTCTTGTATTTTTTTTTTTATCAATCTTGACCGAACCACAACAAAAACCTCTACTAATGATCTCTATGGTAAAAAAACTCGTTATTTGTGCTGTTTAAGTAATTTCTTTAAGTCTTTAGAGAGCAGACATTATTTTAGTTCAGCTTATGTTCCCTACTTGTTACAACGATTCAAATTCAAAACAAGTAATACACTTTTACTTCCATTCAGCTCCCTAAGTAGAAGGCTGGAACTCCCCCACTCCCACCTTCTTCTGTTACGTCAGAAACCTAAGTGATTATTTTCTCTTTCTTGTCCTATTTGATTCTTGAGATTAAATAAGTCATCTACTCTTATTTTTAATGGGGCACTGGGAATTTGTTTCATTTACACTACAGTTGCGTGACTTTTGTAAAACTAATTTCAGCGAGTATCGTCTAATACATCTATCTACAGAATGTTCAGAATTATAAGATGACTTCCTAAGAATGATAATATTCGATAATATAGGTATTTTTATTGATTTTATTTTTATTTTATACTTTTTTTTCATGGTTATGCTAGTCCATAATTCGTTGAAACAAAAATCTTCAGCTCTTGCTTGTCTCTCATTAGTGGCTACAGGAATAACAGAAGTCGATGGAAATTTTAATTGTCTTCGAAAACAACAAGAAGTTTCATTTCGAAATCAATGTTAATTACCTCATTGACTAAAAGACATTAGTGAAGGTTATGTTCAACAAGGACTCTCCAACTTAATGGTCATTTGATTGGATATTTAATGACCAAAAAAAAAAAAAAAGAAAGAGGATAATATGAGGAGTCATGAATTTCAGTTTGACATGATGTGGCAATGGCATATTGATAGTCCATATAATCTACGTCATTGGTGAATACTTTCTGAGCCAATACAAGCTGAGTATAGTCTTAGAATATTACCTCATAATTCCTATCTTTAGTATATAGATCTTGTGGAATACCCAACCCAAAATGAGAACCATTATTTACTAGAATGTGGAGGAAATGTGATTGAGTTGTTTTCGTTAAACCTCTTGATAAACTCTGATATACCCTGGCTTGCAATGAGCACTGTTTGGTAAAAGCCATATATCAAACAATGCGTAAGTTAAAGAAATAAGAATTTAAATGGAGAGTTTTTGACCGTAGAGATTTATAGTAGAGAATTCATCTTAAAAATACATTTTGATACTGATTAAACATATATAATTAATATAGTTTTCGGAAAAAAGTTGTTGAGGTCAATTTGAGTACAATATATAGTTGTGTATATATATATATATATATATTTTTTTTTTTTACACCCAAGGTCTCATACCTCTAAGATCCCTATCTGTCTTACGTACATTCATGCACACGATCATGTAGCTTATCCACAAGTAGAGTAATCGATGAACTCCCGCTAACTTTAGAGGGCCTGTGCTTTTCTGTAAGGTTTACTCAATAGATAAGTTGTTATCCGTAGACTTACGGATATTATTTGTACACACACAAATACACAAACTTATATATGCACGAATGAGTAGTGGGTGATGTTGCAACCTACATCATTATTAAGTATTTCAGATAATTTAAGTGTTTCATCTTCTCAAATGTCTAAAGGTTTAGCCTCGACATAACCTTCAAATCGTTATGTTTTTAAAGATTAGTTTCGTAGAATTCACGTGACATTCCGCTATAATTTTCTTAATGAAACCAGTATGAGTTATAATACACATGTCGAAGTGGTTTGATCTCCTTAATAGCTTAAATAATTAAGAATATTATATAATACTCCATTATTCCTAATAAAATACGGATGAATAGATGCGCCTCTTATCAACAGCAGTGAATTTTAAACAAGAATTAGTAGGGAGGGTGGTTTAAGGAGTCGTTCTACAGGCTTTTGGTAATTTCTCCGAGATGTCTTGACGCGNATGGAAGGAGAAAGGTAAAGAAGAAAAAGGTCATGACTAGTTTCGTGACCTAGGGGCCTCTTCATGAGCTAGATTAGACTACGGCTTCCACACTCGGGAGCCTGAAGGCAGTTGGCGAACGCAATCCACCGATAGACGTGCGTTTTGCAATCGTTGCAAGGCCGCATAGATTAGCTAAATGTCAAAGTAAATGGAACAACATATGCCTCCTTAATCCTTAAGGTATTTGTCATTGGTTCACTCCTGTCAAAACAGATTTTTGAATTTCGCGGATCGCAACAAAATCTATGTATTCGCATTAAGTACTGAAAACTGTAATGTTGGGGACACACACAAAGAGAGTTGTTAATGGCCGTAATTATTAATATTGATGGTGCATATTAGCAATAAAATGCACGTAATACGCCATACTGAGAGTGGTGACACTGGTCACCTCCTCTCCTCATGTGACTTTCAATAATGTCATTTATTTTCTATTATACATTGTTATCAAATTACAAAATGTTTTTATATATTTTTAACAGAATGTAATATATAAATAAAGGTTATAAAATATATAACATATATCTATCTCTGTCTGTCCATTCCAATCAATAACTTTTAGAAGTGTAATAGTGTGCATTTTATTTCAGCCCTGATGATGAATCACATGTTAAGCCGAAACAATGGCAATAATAAAAGAACTAATCANATATATAAATAAAATACGCCATGCAGAAAGAGCATGAAGTATGAAGATTCCCATGTTCCATTAAAATGAGTGTAATATAATATATGATACAAATATGAATACTTTTATGTTAAAATGGAAGATAACAATAAAGGAAAAATTAAATACGGTTGTGGCGGAATTTCAGATAACCGTCTTGTCGTGACAATCAGCCCTTCAGAACGCCGTCCTGACCAAATGCCTTCTCTAGTGTGCCGTGAATTGAGATATATATATATTTCTCCTGGGTCTATATTGCTAGTTGCAGGACAGGTTAGGGTGGTTGTTACAACAACAAAAAAATTATCAAACAAAAGAAGTGTAAAATATAATTTATAAATATTAATTTAGTTGTGGTGTATTATTCTACGTAAATTTTAAACAATTAATGCGAAGTAATAGAATAAGAAATTTATGGAACATTTTTATTTTATTCCCTCGCATTAATTGTGTAAAATATAATGTTACAACACTCAGAACCTACTTTTTTTTGTAAATCTGTGGGGTCATCTTTATTTTTGCGATATATATAAATCTAATTCGGTATTTCGGCTTTTCATAAAAAATCCTTGTAGGAATTTATTTTTATTGAAATTATATGCGTAAAGTTGGGGGGGGGGAAGGAAGTTACAAGAAGGCTTAAATTTTGAATCGTAATATCTTCATTTTTTTGGGGGTTTATTTCGTTACATAGACGTAAAATGTAATTATCCAACCATTCTGTTCTATAAAATTTTAAAGAAAAATACTTTTTAACGAAAAATATTTACGAATAAATATTTAATTTGGTTGTGGTATTTTATCCCACGTAAATTTCAAACAATTAATGGAATAGAATATAAAAAATTAATATTTAAGAATGTAACTAGAGTCGGTGAGCCCCCACTTTTCCTTTCCAGCCAGTATAAAGGAAAGCTTAGTTATATATAAAATAGATTTATATTAGATTTATGTTAGTTAAAATATATAGATTTATATACGATATAAAATCTATAAGCTACGAGGTGAATCTCGAGCTTGTAGATTTTATTTTTTCATTTACTCCAATTTATATATTATTTTTTAATATTGCAAAGATATCTGCTTAGATTAAGCATCTCCTGCATGGCGAACTTTTCAGGGTGGTTGGGTTGGAGACGTAATATGTAGCATTTGAAATTTAAGACTAAAAATAATGAATGTATTAAAGTTTACAATTTAGTTTTCCTCTGAACCCTCACTCCTCTCTGGCAGAACTCATCCGATGATTAGAAAAACGAGGCCTAATTGTTTTTAAAAATAATGTTTATATTTTGTCTTTTTCAAGGTGCTATGCGACATTCACTTACGGTCAACGAGGGACGGATTTATTTTCAATTTTTGTTGATAAAGTCGCTAATTGGTATCAAATTTATTTAAACTAATCTATTTTAAAGGAAAACTGCTTAATATTCTTTTGTTGGGTACATTTTAAATTCAAATTAGTTCTTTTCTTTGCTCAACTTGTATTGATCCAAAAGTTGAAAAATACAGTTGGAATTCCAAGATTTCACTTAGCTAACCAAACAGCCAACAATCTTAAGTTTCTCAAATTTCAATAAACCTAATGTTTTATATTTCTATTTTTTTCGTTTTTTATTAATTTATTAAATTTTGTTAACACGAAAACAATTTGATTACAATGAACATAAAAAAAAAGAAAAAAAAAGAAGAAAAATGACAAAATTACAATGACAAGAAGAGTGAAGGTGACCAGTGACACTATTTACAGACTATGTCCCCAGGAGGTCGCGGAGCCATCTTCGGTTGAGTCGACGAGGAGGGTTGTAGGGATTAGAGTTGATAGACAAGGTCTGTGCTAGTGGATTAGGATTACTGTGGAAAAGGGTGAAGCGGGAAAAGATGAGTACTTTATATTATGAATCCTTTATTGAAGATCTTTAATGTGATACATTCGGCTGGTTGGGTATTTTTAGATTATATTCCATATACTGTGACGGACACAGATTTTACATAAGTTGTTTTCTTTTGAGCAGGAAAATCTTGTAGTCATTTCATCTTCCTCGTTCTAAATGATGATTCATTCCCGTGCAAAGGAACATGCCTGACCGCAAACCTCACCTTTGCAAACCTCACCTTTGCAAACCTCACCAGCGTGGGGAGAGCTAATCCTGTGTATTTACTTCATGTTACCAAAGTAACTGATTTTATTTGCGATTTTCCCCCAGAATAGTTAGTTTTAAAAAGGAGGGGAATCATGGTAGCTCAGGGGATCAAATCCCGCCCAAGTCAATCTTTTATCTATAAATAAGAGCTAGCTCAAAGCCATGGATGTTTAGAATGGTGTGGCAACTTGTAGATAGCCAATCCCTCCATGACCCTAAGTGGTCATAAGGTGGTTCCATAAGGGAAGCTAAAACAAAAAAAAAAGTGTCCTTAACTCTGATTTACCACTAGTTCTGTAGAGACATAAATCACTATCACACAGAGAGTATATATTTAGACATCATCATAATGTATTTCTTCTAGTGGTTACATTCGGAAATATCTTCCTTAATGTTTATATTAGAGTTGTGTCACTGGTCGACTTCTCTCCTCGTGTGATTTTCATTGAGTATCGCTTTTAATTTTCATTGTAATCAAATTACAAAATTTTTTTATTTAACAGAATGTAATAAATAAATAAAGGTTAAAAAAAAAAGACAGTTTATAAAACAATGTTATAGAACATGAGCGTTAAGAACTCCTTACATCTATCAAGTTCTCGACATATTTTTACAACTCGAATAGCAACATAAATATGTCTTTTCGCTATTTCAGTAGATATACAATTACATTGCGTGGGGGGTTTAACTGGAACCTAAGTTTTATTTATTTCAAAGATCTAGAAACAGTTTTTTCCCAAAGAAATTTTTCGTTTTACATTAAAATGCTAACGAACAGCTGCAATTAGTTGTTCTACCTAATGATTTTTGCATGGGCTTTTTAAATGTAAATTAAAAACATGGCCTATAATTGTTTTATGACTTTTTTCTGGCAAATGTTTATCACTTTTATAATGTTAACTAACGTATAAAACTCAACACCTATCAGCTGTTAGAAGATGGCCGGTCTTCGAGATGTCAATCTGCCTTTCAATCCCACGATAAGAGATTTTCTCACAGAAATAAATAAATCAAGTATAACATTAATGACGAAGACGTCTATAGCTTTTAATAATCTGTTTATAATGTAATCCACTTATTTACAAAAGAAAAATTCTCATATAAGTAATCTTTGCAGATTTCATAATTTTGATTTAATTTAAAACAAAGAAGAACAGTGAAAAAAAAATGTATTACTTTTAGATTTTCCGAAATAAAGAGTGTAGGAAGAGATTCTATAATCGTATTATCTACCTTTTTTTCTTTTAACTTTTATTTATTTATTACATTATGTTAAATTCAAACATTTTGTAATTTGATCACCACAATGAATTAGAGAAAAAAAATGACATTCAATGACAATCACATGAGGGGAGAAGGTGACCAATGACACCACTCTCGAATTATTTACAGACTATGTCTCCAGGAGGTCACGGGGCCATGTTTGAGTCGACGGGGAGGGGTTGGAGTTGGAAGACATGGTCTCTGCCAGTGGATAACTTTATCTACCTTAATAATCCTTTTTTTTGCAATAATATAATAGAAAATGAGTGTTCAAAATTTAACTTTATATTAACTTCAATTACAAAAAAAAAAAAAAATAAAAAAAAAGACAATGCGATAATTATTATATATTATAACAATATTTTCTGATAGAAAATTTTGATGGGACAATTTTTGCTGCAACTCCAAGATCGGTAATGATTTAATGAAATTCTTTAAAAGCCCCTCCCTGTACCAATAGAAATAGCTACTACTTTAGGAAGAATGTTATATTTATTTATCTCGGGATACAAGTCAATCTATTTTTTTCTTGTAATACCATATAGTACCATTAATTCCACTTTACTCGAATATATGATAAATTCTAAGTGAGAGAGACGTAGCAGAAATCACACACAAAGACAATTTCAGGAGATATCCTTTCGTGGACGTTGAGTGGAAGTGTGTTCTCGTAAACCGCTGACGTAGCCTTGGGAAATAATACGATCGCCTCCTGTAATTGTTAATCCTATCTCTCTTTTGCTGACCTTCTGCCCGCGAAAGGCCGCGGACAACTAAGAAAGCATAATAGAAAGACTGCGATTATTGGCTGCAATCCACTGTACATTTGACCATACCCCCATTGATGCAGTCGTAGCTGGAGGTGCACAAAGAGATAGAAAAGAACTTTAGTTTCTGGAGTTTTTCCTCTGAGGAAATCAAGCTATTCAGAGCCAGCACCAGCGAGATTACCTTCTTCCTTCATCTTATGAACAAATTGATCTTATAATCTTATCTACGTCCATATTTTATTAAATATGTTAATTCAAGTGTTGAGTCAGTTTAGTTTAAGATTTCTCAGATAATATGCGATAAATTAGCACATACTAAATTTAAACAACACTTTTTATAACATATCTCCAGATGAGTCCGATTCGTCATTATTTAAATTTGCAAGAGTAGGAGTCAGACATATTTGTATGGAATTACTATAGTTAATTTCGAACCTAATGAGTAAATTAATTACATGTTAAAACGTATAAATCATTTCTCATTATGCACACAGAATTCACTATATAAATCTAATTGTATTATATTGTTGCTATATTAAAATTGTTTATTTATTGTTTCAATTTTAATTGTTAATTTACTTTTTATGTTTTATAATTTATATTTATGCTTTTTAAATGGTTTTGTATATATATTTGTGTATGTCTGTGTGTAGGTGTGTGTACGAATATAACTTATTTCACACCAAGTACTATATAACGTAATGTAAACAAGCACTAAAAAACGGAAAACATTTAAAAGAATGGATAACAGATTTAACCCTAGATAAACCCCAACAGTCAGGGCGTAATAACCATGATGTTGATCGCCCTATAACCTGATCCTAATCCTAATCCTTATGCACACAGTATAAGCTGACGGTATGAAAAGAATAATAAATAAATAAACATAAGATAAAAAATATTGGTTACTATTTGTGCGGATTAAATGTCAAATGATAATTGGAATCTGAAAATATTTTACTGTTATGAAGAGAGGATTGTCAAGAATTCGGTCTTGATAGTTGAAGAATTCAAAACTAATTTCTATCCAAAAAAGTTTTTATTTTAGCTGAATTTCAGGCCTTGGTGAAAGCAAACAGGACGGTGAGAGAGTGATTCCTGCCAAACTGATTCTAAATTTTGATTTAAGTGAGTAAATTTTCCGTGCGTCTATTCAAAAATTCCAGATTATATTTGAACTCACTTATGTGTACACACAACATTTTTTATGTATCGAAATTTTGAGCTTCTTCTAGGGAGGAACTGTAAAAAACCGAAGAAGGAAAATAAAAGGCACGTCATATCATGGCCTAGAATGGTTTCATCACGCGGGAAATCTATAAAAAACAATGTTATCTATATAGTTATTTGCGGTTATCTTGGAGATGGAATGTTTTAAAGGGACGGATTCAACTAATGAGAATTATGCTGTCCGAGAATCCTCGTACTATTCATGGGAAAGGACACCACATTGCTGGGGGTACCATGACACGTTTTGGCGATAACTGCCTTCCCCCACCACCACCACCCCCAAGGAACGCCAACTCGTCATTAGAGCTAAACAGAAGTCGGGGTTCCTGAAGATGACCTCACCTTCTCGAAGGAGGATTGTCAGTGCGATTTGCCGTAATTTCGCTAATGTCCGCTCTCAATGCCAGCGGCGGCGACTTCGCCATTACTACTCTTGTATTACCCGCGCTACTGTGTGAATGGATACGACCTGGGATATTTTCGCATTTAGCTACACGAAGGGAATATTTCCACAGACCTTCACCGATTCTTTATACTAAAAGCCTGGAATATATTACATGTACTCTTCTTCAATATATATA
>KZ807593.1:181527-193241 GCA_000696205.2 Oncopeltus fasciatus
GGGGGGAGGGAGGAGGTATTTAATTTCCCATTTGTTTGGGCGCCTATTTCATATAAGCTTAATGAAAGGGGCTAAACATTTTTGAAAGCCTAAATGTGCAATGTTACCAATCAATCTGTTTTTTCTTTAAGCATTACTAGAGATTGAGTATGTATATGTAATTCCATGCGTTTACAACTATATGTAATAATAACTAACAAATTTTAGCGAAATTATTAGAATTTTAAACCAAATAGCCAAAAAAGGTTCATCAAATTTGAAATGCGCCTCACTCCTCTTAGTGCCCGATCAAACGATAATTTAGGAGCGAAAATCTTTATAATAGATTAAATTTCAAACAGTTACACCTATCAATTTTCCTTGATTTCCTCTCTTAGTAAATGTATCTAAATATATTTTCCATTCTCATACATTTCCTCCTATCTTCATTATTTGTTTTGAAAGATATGGTTATCAAATTCACAAAGGCCTAAAAGTGTTATTTTGCCTTCTGAAATTTTAATATGACAATAGTCTTATAAAAAAAAAAATATATAATTTATTTATNATGTACAGTTTTTTTTGTTGTTTTTTTAAATATATTTAAAAGTGATTATTTATTTTTCACACATTTTGTGATAATGCATAAAGTAAAAAAGGCAATTTAAAAAAATGACGTACATAAAAGAAAGACCAAATAGAGGGCTACTAAGAAAGGATTATACTATATCTAGATGTTTTATGACTATTTTGAGCTATTTTCAACAATTAAGTAATTCACATAAAATGTTTACTTTATTTAAAAAATAACGCCTTGTGACTCTCTTACCTATGGCTTGATTCCCCGAGAT
Source organism: Oncopeltus fasciatus (assembly GCA_000696205.2). Classification (NCBI taxonomy): domain Eukaryota; kingdom Metazoa; phylum Arthropoda; class Insecta; order Hemiptera; family Lygaeidae; genus Oncopeltus; species Oncopeltus fasciatus. The sequence continues at coordinate 182,358 of KZ807593.1, forward strand.
GCATAACATTTATTGGTGGATACAAATCTTTTGTACTGGAGTCAAGAAAAATTTACTAGCCAACTACAACGAAATCCATAAAGCTATAGTAATTAGCAAGGATACATACATAACTGGAATACTGTAAGCGATGCCACTGTAATCAATCAGATTCCTATTCTTAATAGTGATAATTTTTTTTTCAGACTTTTATTAATTTATTACATTTCTGTCAACATAAATATAAAATAAACATAAACAAAATTTTGTAAATTGATTACAATGAAAAAAAAAGAAAAAGACTATTACAATGGCAAGAGGAGAAAAGGTGACCAATGACACCACTCTCAAATGTTATAGATAAATAACAGCTGTTATTTAACGGAACCCTTTATTCACAGATATTCAGAGGAGTGACTTGATCTGTTACTGTCACAGAACTCTTAGTAACAGGCAGGAAGCGAATTTCCTTGTAAAGCTGTCAGAGTTTACAAACAGCTATCGGTTTCATTAATTCCTGTTACTCCAAGGTGACGTATTATGTGTCTTATTCCCTCAAGGGAACCAATATATCTACCTTGGCAGGTTATATATCCTGAAAAATATATCTATCGAAGGTCCTTCACCCAGGAACTACTTAAAAAACACAGATACCTTCGTGTCATAGTTATGTAATATCAATCTAATATCCTTAAAATTTGAACCCAGGTAACCTCCCACTCCTACTAATCTAAACTGATCTCATTTATAGTTGATTTGTTGTAATCATTATAATATAAAGATCGGCTTGTGCAGCCTACAAATACAAATTACAGACACTGCAATTTAAGGAAATTACATTTCATTACCATCCTTCAGTTTCTCCCTCCCCTTAATACGTTGTGAATTCGTTAAAAACTAAAATTAATAAAATCATTTCAGTGTTAAATGTGTAAATTTAGGTGAGAAATATTTTTAGTATAAAGTTATTGAGAAATAAGGTTTCTGAAAACCTCCCTCCTGTCTAATTTTCCTACTTCTTCTTCTTTTCATACTGATAGTATTTCGAATATATAAGTAATTTATTTATTTTTGAGGAGATGTTAGTCTATGATTCTAGGATTCGTAAACATAAATTATTAACAATTAATGAGAGGGAACAGAATAAAAAATCTATCTGTCCCAGACAGGACTCGAACCTGGATCTCCTGCTTTCCAGGCCGGTATGCTTCCATGACACCACCGGGACGAGCTAGATAACTTATTAAAATCACAACACACTAGTGAGAGCCTAACCCACGAGAAAGACGAATACACCGTCTTATGCTCGAAGAAACTGTTATTGTCAAGCTATTTATATACTCTCGTTATTTACTTTTTCATTTTTCATTTATAAATATTAATTTAGTTGTGGTTTATTATCCCACGTAAATAAAAGTAGCTAACGAGAGTCGATAAATAGCTAGACAATGTCATCTCCTTCGAGCATAAGACGATATATTCGTCTGCCTCGGAGGTTAGGCTCTCGCTAGTGTGTTGGGAATTTAATAAGTTATCTAGCTCGTCCTGGTAGTGCAATGGTTNCTAATCATGGACTTTTAAAATGTGCGCCAATTGCTAAGGAACATGGCATAATTGATAAGGAACATGGCATAACGGTGCATTCAATTTGGGGTTCACAATTTCATTAAGGTGAAGTGTCAGTCTATGGAGCATCTGGCCAACAGGTCTCTGAAAGGCTAATAATGGACTTTTAAAATGTGCGCCAATTGCTAAGGAACATGGCATAATTGCTAAGCAACATGGCATAATTTATAAGGAACATGGCATAACGGTGCATTCAATTTGGGGTTCACAATTTCATTAAGGTAAGTGTCAGTCTATAGAACTACTGGCCAACAGGTCTCTGAAAGGCTAATAATGGACTTTTAAAATGTGCGCCACAAATTAATGGATTTTAAGCAATATAATTGCTAAGGAACATGGCATAATGGTGCACTCAATAAAAGCTTTTGGTTACGATATCTAAATTTCAAACCTTTGAAAAGCACCTTGACCTTTGACCTATAAAGCATGTGTGTGACAACACCCACACGCAGAAAGAATGAGAGAGACAGAGAGTGAGAGAGAGAGAGAGGGAGTTAATTAATGGAGAAAGAGTGTAGTGAACAAACAAAACGAAAATTTTATTCATTGTAATTTTTTTTTCTTTTTGTGTTCACTACACTCTATTACCGTGAAACGTGAGTTATATTAAAACATTTTTGCTTACAAATTCATTTTTATTTATCTAATTCCAAAACCAAATCCCCGACCAAATTTTTTTTTTTGTACAGCATCCATATCATTACAAGTACATATATATAAGCTCTATCTGTGATCTATGTCTTTAGACACACACACACACACATACACTGTTTCCCAGGATGTCCAAGTTGTCTTCACCTCCTGCTCGGCACGGTCTACAAGGAAGGCTACAGTGCCTAGCTCCAGACACAATAGAACAAAGCCTATGGCAACCATTACCTTAATCCTTCGGCTCTCGTCTCGTCGAGGACCTTTCACTCCTATTTCCTGAATTCCAAGGACGAAGGACGAAGGTGACCAGTCCTTTCTGTTTCCGGCTGAACAGAAGGCACGATTAACTAGAACAATTGGTTGTCTTCGATACGATTTCTTTACTTTCTAATTAAACATATTATATAAATCGATTTATTGATTTTAAAGAGAAAAAATAATGTTTTTACCCCTCTTGTACATCAAGAATTGATACAATTAATATATCGTTTGAAACAATTAATGAGATGGAATAGAATAAAAAATCTATCTGTACCAGCCAGGAATCGAACCTGGATCTCCTGGGTCAGATAGATTTTTTATTCTATTCCCTCTCATTAATTGTTTAAAATTTACGTGGGATAAAGTACCACAACCGAATAAAATATTTATAAAGAAAAATATATCGTTTGTTTCTTCAATTAATTCAATCCTATATAACTGTAGGATCCAAGTTTTAAAGAAAGAGAAACCAAATTTGGGATTTATACTTCTTCTTACAATTCTTTGTCCGTATTTGTTATTGATTTTGAATCACAGTGAGGGGAGGAAAATGTGAATTCACAATAATTAATAATTCTTTTTATCTTCGTTATTTTTTAGTGTTTTGGAAGAATTTGCAACATTTTCAATTTGTATTTCCGTTCTTATTTGTGTTACAAAAAAATCTTTTGAACATAATAGGTGTAAAATCTAATTTTCTGGAATTAATGTTCTATTATACTTTTACAATAAACGTTTAACGAGGAATAATTTTATAAATAAATAAGTACCTCGCTCACATCTTTCCAAACAGTGTAGTATAGATATATTTGTATTTCATTTGTTGCTAATTTCTCTGTGTGGCTCATTATATACTATTTAACATTACTGTAATGTCCAACTCAAATAATACAATTGAAGTCTGTCTAGTTTGCGCAACTTCTTGAGTCATATCTTTTTTTTTAAAGCACTGTGATAAGTCTTTTATGTATGGTGTAATTTCAAAAAAGAAGAAATTTTGTTAATTAATTCGTTTTTGACTTATTTTTAATAACTATAGAAGTTATTATTTTGAAACAATTCTTTTGAAAAATTTACAGTTATTGCCTGTGGCTTCTGATGATTTGAGTCGAAGTAATTGCACTAAAAGTACTAAAGTGCTGATTATTGCTAAATAAATGTATTCTTCTCATGCATTATTAAAAAATAATATTGACCAATATTAATGGTTTAATGGCATGCCATAGAGATTTGCAATCAGATATTAATTGGTAACTACACATTTTACCTCCATTCAATGTAGTGTAATGTGACGTCATGAAAGTAACTAAACCTATCTTTAATCGAAAATTATTTATAAAATAGCTCTAATTTTATTAATTTCATTTAAATTTATTGGACAAAACAATAAAAAATTAATTAAACATTGACTAAGGTTTTAACAAATATTCAGTTGTCTTGTTTTACTTGTACAGTTACTTCTACAATAATCAATTTTATACAAATCTATTTATACAGAAACAAAAAAAATAAACATTTTACAATGATGCATGAAAATTAGACAAAAATATTACAACATTTATAATCTAGGTGCTAAGCAATTGAATACTAACTAACCTACAAAACATAATTGATTCTCAAATCAATCAAAAACAAAACCCCGACCATTCTCACATGGTACAAAACATAATGCTTTGTATCATATCAGATGTTTAAAACTTCATTCAAAATACAAATTATTTATTCAGTCACAAGTAGGAAAAATTGGAATATTTCTGCTGAAGACTCTGATCCATGGCCTTAGAGGTTAAACGGCTTTTGTACAAGTTAGTGAAAACTGAAATCTACATTTGATTGGTCCTTTCTAGGGATTTTAACAAGAGCACCGGGGTATAGCAAGAGTTACTGAATTAGTTCAGTCTAAATCATTATAATTATTAAGACATTTTAAGAGATCGTTAGTGGAGAGCTGAGACCATGCTGACTTGCAATTCACTTGGCAAAACAAAGGCCGTGAGGCATGTGAAAGTCTCTAGATGAAAGAGAACGTGGATCTTGAGTAAGAGATCTGCAAGTAGATGATATCTTTCGTAGACAGATACCCTTGGAAGGGGATGGAATTTCCTAGGTGGCACCCTACACCAAGGGTGGAATGTCAAGGACCAGCTTGCAGGGGATCCATGATATCTTGCGCAGAACTAAAAAGGGGTTATTCAAAAGGAGAGTTTTTTTTTACCGTAGGTATTACTATTATATGATTTTTGTTAGGGTCCGGTCAAAGTAGAAAAAATACAAATTAAAAAAAAATTATCTGCCGACTTTTTGGCTTGCATTGTAAGCCATCTTCAGGGCTATCATGAAGACGTGAGGAGACGTACTGTCCCTAAGTCCACATTTCCATGACTGACTTTCATGATATTTCCTCTCGTCTTCATGATAGCCCTGAAGATGGCCTACATTGTAAGCCGAATCGTCGGCAGATAATTTAAAAAAAAAAAACACTTTTTTTTTGGAACTACCTTGACCGAACCCCAACAAAATCATCTAATAAAAGGGGTTGTCTTCCTCAGTTGCCTAATAAAGAGGATTTCAATCATTTGGTCCTTTTTATTTTATTTTATTTATTTCAACAGGATTTTGGGTCACAGAGATTTTAAGGGAACTTCCTTATTCTAAAAAAACAAGAAAGGTTTTTATTAGACGATAAAAGGGAGGGGATAGAACCCATAAGTTGTCCGCGGAAATTCCTGAGGATCCCTTGGCCTACGCCTATGACTCCCTAAATGTCAGATTCAAATTTCTCAAATGATTTTCAGAGTCTGAATGATCAGAAGATCGGAGCAGAATCAGCGTACGACTTACTCTCACCAGATCGGTCGGAGAAAAGGTTAATACCTAAAAGGTAATAACCTAACCCTTCAAATTCTATACTGAAACACTGTCTCAAACGCCTTCTTCATATTGAAAAAACATATTAGATATCAAAACTTACAGCCATTTTTTATATTTTTTTTCTTACATCAGAAACAATATTAAATGAGTTTGTACAATAAATGCAAGGAAATAGAATATAAAAATCTTACTATCGGAGAATATGGAATACACCTTTATTTCTTCTTCTTTGAGACAATTAACACTCTGATCCTGTAGGCTACAATGAACGACGTGCTTGGGGAAGGTAAATATTGCTCTTAATGTTTGTAAACAGAAGGAAAACAAGCGAGCTATTGTTCCCATCGTCATCTCTAAAACTTTTATTGTGAAATGGAACTCAAAAGTTATAAAAATGTGCAAGCCTGTGTGAATATTTCTGGGATTCAAATGGTTCAAAGTTTTTAATTTTGTATGGTATTTAAGTTTCAGATTTTTTTTTTAGATTAGAACTCCTTTCAATACAAATTTAAATTTTAGTGAATTTCGATTTATAGCCATTGAGATTTATTTTCAAATATTTTTTGGATATTTTCTCCTGTGAAAGTACTGGACACCAAATGTGCATGTCACTTGTATCGTTGCTACAGAGCTCTTTTAAACTTTTCTTTTTTTTCTCGTATCTATATGTTCTGGCGGATCCCTTTGTTCCTCCATTCAAAACTTGTACATGGCATTTACAATATTCAAGGAGAAATCTTTATTTACAAAGTTAGTTAGTCAACAAAATCAGACTATGAAACGAAGAAGTTCAAATAAAATCACAAGTGATATGTGTGCATGATATGGTATAGCTCCAATGGGAATAGCTTGATTTCATCGAGGGAAATCTTCTAAATTTATCGACTTTATAGGGGGAACTAATTTATTTGTCTATTTACAAGGATCAAATTGTAAATATATAAACAATTATTATGTAAATATTTATATATTATTTNTTCTTCAAAGGTTTCAACCTGTCTTCAATATTCTACTGAAATATTTGAAAGTAACAACTACGAGTATTGAAGAATCCGCCAGGCTAAATTTTGGCTATATTTCCGAAGGATCGAACAGAATTATTGAAGGAATTTCCAAGTTATACATTATCCTTTCATAACTCTTAGACCAGTGAAAAAGCAAAACATACACACACACACACACACACACACACACACACAAACACACACACATATACACACACATATACACACACACACATATATATATGTGTATATGTATTTTTACCTTTCTTTTTTTTTATACTTATTTTGAAGTTATTATAATATTTATTATTGAATACAATTTTTCCACTTTACAGAACACTACCCCTCATTTATGGGTACTCTAATTTTGCATTAATTTGTGGCCAGACTGTTTATTTAGTGATTCCTCCTTACTTTTTTCTAGACCTGGGACATTTACCTCCTCCATGCACCTACGACAGACCCACAGACAGCACACAGTTTTGAATTTTTTTTTGTGGAATGTTTGTCTAAACCAGAATCCCGATAAGACCCAATTTCACTGTTTTCTAAGTCTGTCAGACAGAAGCTACGTAATCTAAGTAGATTTTCCATGATTCTTTTAAGAGGAATGACGAAATTAAGAGTGAATACCGAAATGTATTTTAAGAAACATAGAGCATAATGTATGTAACAGAGATGTCCATTAAAGTTTGCTTTTGACAGACGGGGTATACAGAGTGGGGGAAGCGCCTACCCATCGCAGTTTACATTCGTAAATTTCTTTTGAGTATGCATTTTGTAAAATAATCGTCAGAAAATTGCACTTTACATTTATGATAACTTTTTATTTTATATATGTATTATATATTATNCCTCATTTATGGGTACTCTAATTTTGCACTAATTTGTGGCCAGACTGTTTATTTAGTGATTCCTCCTTACTTTTTTCTAGACCTGGGACATTTACCTCCTCTATGGACCTACGACAGACCCACAGACAGCACCACTTCACAAACAGGAGGCACCGACGATAGACAGTCTTCAACTAATCAAAATCCTCAATAACCTAATATATGAATATAATTTTATTTTACTTCGAATTTATAATTCTAGCCATTGAGGTTTTTATAAAAATATTTTTTTGGATATTTTTTCTTTAAAACTACTAGACACCGAATGTGAATGTTACTAGCGCCATTGTCACTGAGCTCTGTTAACCGATTTTTGTATTTTTTTTTCTCGTATCTGCATGTTCTGGCTGATTTCTTTGTTTCTCCATTCCAAAACTTCCATATTTTTTTTATTTAACCCATTTGCAATTTGCAATCATCTCCGTCTTGTCGGTGACGGAGGTCTTCCACAAGACATTCTCTGAAGAGTCAGTGCCCCAGAAATTCTGCGCAGAGATAGAACCGGTTCCTCTGCGTCTTTGAGGAAGGCTCCTTGTTTACTTTGCAAAACTCCGGATGGCTCCCGTGATTCACCGGGTACCTTGCCCCCGGACACGACCGACTCTGGAGTCCGACAACTTCTGCAAGTCCCTGAACAATCTGTAGCACTTTTCAAAGGACTTAAATCGCCTATAACTTCCTCAAAACTCATCTCTTCTCATATTTCATTTTGCTTGAATAGATGTATTCTTCTGTTCACTTGTTTCTTTTGGCAATAAAGTAAATAAGTCATGGTCCATAAATGGTTTTACTTTTTTAAATGATAACTTCTCAGTAACTAAACTTGGGTTTTTTGAGAAAAAAAAATATATATATATGAAAGAGGACTGGTTTTCTTTCTGGAACAAAACATATTTTTAATATACTCAAGTCAAGTCTTCAGAGTATAGTTTGATAAAATATATTACAGAACTAATTTTTATAAACTTTTCGTAGAAAAACAAAAAGAAAAATAAAGATTAACTAATAATTTGCAAGATTATACTATAAACAATAAATTATTTAATTAGGAAACATGATGCAATATGTGGCCATATCATATATGTAATATATTATATAAACATCATTCTTCTCATCAGTAAAGAATTTTTAATAATTTTCAATGTTTAAGTTTATTGTGCATGATTCAATTAAATTTATCTGCAAAGATTGGGACTCGACTGATAAAGGTTCAGAGTTTGAATTTTGGTCACCTCAGTTATTTATTCCTGGGTTTCAACTTTCCCTACCAGAGTTTGCTATAGTCGTGGCGCTTGTGTACTCTTAGGAGATTAGTGTGCTCTATCCTGAGTGACTTTTGTCCCCATGCTGGCATATCTCTATGTATAAAATGGGTAGTAACCCCCCTGGATAGATGGGACCCGTCAGTCTACTGTGGAGAACGCACTAGAGGGCTAAAACCTTCAGGTCCTCCTAGGTTAGCAGGGGTTGAGTGCAGTAGTGATTACCCTGCTTTAGGATAACCACTTGATCGATCTTATTTCAGAAAGTGTGTATGCGGATATATGTACAGATACATTTCTGGGGCTTGGATAAGCATATATAATGTGGCGGCTGAAGAACATTGTATGCATAACACACACGTGCACCTAATAAGCTTGATTTCTTCGAGCTATACCTGCTAAAATGACAGTTTGTAATGTTTCGGTCTCATATTCATATTAAATGCTAGTGTAACCCCACTACCATTATAAGTATGCTGCGTACACCTATATTCGGAAGGGGGAAGATGTTTTTAATTCCCAATGTTTTATGGAGTACCGCATGGTTCTAACATGTCCCCACTTTTTTTTTTTTAATTTATTACTTATACTGTCTAAAACACAACCTCACCACATACTCTTGAGGATGATTAGGTTATGATTCCTACTGAGCTCACTTTGAATATGACCTTTACACTGGGTAAAGTGACCTTCGCCATTTCGAAGCCAAGTGCAAGCTGTGGTTTGGAAATCAATGAATACAAACAAGAATAAATTACATCAGACGCTGGCGAGATATCTGCCAATCCCACTTCAACAGCACACCTATCACTCAATGTGAGAGTCACCGTGAAGTATCTAGGAGTTGGTTTTGCATAGATATCTGACACTAGAAGCACACTTCTCACACCAATCCAAATAGACAACAATTTGTGTCATTGCAGCCCCTACTCTGTGACAAAAAATATTTACGCTCCAAGCACATCTTGAGGATAAATATAGTGCTAGTAGATTAATTGTTAAAGATTACCTGAAATTATTAAGTATATAATGAGCATTTTATGTTTATATCCAAATGCGATATCTGAAAAATTGTTTCCATTCTTCACTAATACTAATTTGGAGATGATAAAGTCAAATAAAGATACAAATCTCAGTATTTAAGCCCATTTAAACCATCGAAAGAGTTCGTTATTGGTTGATATTGATCGAGTGGAGTTTAAAGAAGGACCATATTAAAAAAAACTAAATTGCCAAATTTTCTTTTACTGTTAAAGTTTTAAAAACATTAGAAAACATATATGGTTAACGTTTAATTTTCTAATATTTATATTTAATAACATTTGAAAGAATAAAGATTGTTACAGAGGATATTTAAGAATGTAACTTTAAGGTAAAATTCCCTCCACTCTAGCAAGTCCTAACGATCTTACATTTTACACTCGCTCTCTCTCTGACTTGTAAGAACAAATGAAACCCTTATCAATGTCCATCTTTCACTAACCACTTATTTCTTAGTTTTAATTGGCAATTATCTCTATTTCATTTATTTTTTCAGTTTAAAAAAAAAAAACATTATTAAAACAAAAGGACATTATGGTTTAATCACACTGGTAGATTTCCGAATTTTTCATTAAAGATTGACTTGTTCACACAAATTCATCTAAGCTGGTGAGGACGTTGAGCAAAATATAAAAATCTGATTAAAAACTAAATCTTATTTTAGATTATCCGGAAAGACGAAATTGGGAAAGCGCTCAATAATTGTAGATACAGTCAGAATTATCTGCTAATAATAGTTTTTCGTAAAAATATTTTAAAACATAATCCTTATAAAATCAGATCTTACACCTATTGTATATTATAAATTTTTTCGTAACTCAAATGAAAACAAGGTTATCTCGATTATGAATTTAGCCTTCTGTAACCCCTCTCCCATCATCTGATAATAAAAAAATCATTCCATATATTACTAAATAAATAATAAGAACAAATACTACAATTGTTTTCTATATTTTTAAAAGAAACACTCAAAGATACATTTCTAAATATTTTCCTTAATTTTAATTTAATCAAAATATTACAGAAAAAATGCCATATAAATACATTTTATACATATATTGTACTATAGATTTCTACTTATCTGTTACAGTAAGGGAGATTTTTCAATTTAGACTCTCTTAACCTCTCCCCCCTTTCTAATGCCCCAATGATCTATTTTAGAAATTAACACAAACGTCCAATGGTTTTTGGAAATAAGCTAATATAAACTTTTGGTCTTACTTCAAAAATTATACAAGTGTAATAAAGCACTCACACACGCACATATATAAGTGCGAGTTTGTATATATATATATA
>KZ807593.1:218774-240717 GCA_000696205.2 Oncopeltus fasciatus
AAACTTCCTAGAGAATAAAAACATTTTGGTGTGAGATTGTTACTTTTCCTTTCATTTATGACAATTAAAGATATTTATTTAGAACATTTTACTCATGTAAAAACATCCCTTAACTTATTCCTTTCCTAACTTTAAATTATTTTGCTTCCTAACTCTCATCTCATCCCATTAACAAAAAGGTAATATATAGTCTCTAACGCCAGAGTCGCTTAAGCGAATTTCCGTCTATGTATCTGGAAAAAAAAATTAGAATGTATTCGTTCTGTATATTCAATGTTTTCCAGTATGTGCATAATTCGTCTTTTGTCTATGTCACAGTTCCACAGTGTTCTATATGTTCTTGAGGTTTTGTCCGTTATTATGTAAACGGTTTGCATAATTAGTGCATAATGCTTGTTCAGTTAGTATGACCGTAAGTGTTTATCGTATCTGGTTCTGAGTTGTCGTCCTGTTAGTCCTTTGTAAGTCTGTTTGCATGAGCCTGTCAGTCTGTATGTTCCACTGTATGGTTCTGTATTTTTGTTGTGTGTGTAGGCTGTGTTGTCCGTCCTCCGCTTCTAAGTATTTTCGTATGTTTCCAGGGCCTGTGTAAGTTATGTTGTGAGTATTCGTTTTATGTATTTTATTGTTGTATTCATAAAGAAGTTTGTCGGTAGTGGTTCGTTTGTACCCTTTATTGTGTGTAGTCTGTAGTTCTGTGTCATGGTTGTTGGTTGTAAGAGGAGTATTTTTCAGTCGCCGTATCGTGTGTCTGAATGCTGACAGTAAGTGGGATTTCTTTACAAATATAATGAAATGTGGGATTACTTTACAACATTTATCACCATAATTTACAATTTTCATTGATTTCACAAATATCCCCTCTTCAAAAACAATCGTAGTTTTCGCTATTATTCCAAAAGCAAAGATCCATTTTAATTCCTTCAATTACTTATTATTTTGATAGTATATAAAATATATTAGTGATATTCATTGGTGGTATAACCATTGGTTTAGGCGTAAATAAAGTGTAAAGATTATCTTAGTGTTAGCGAGATTTGATTGAAGCGTTTTACACTGAAATTAACTCCATTTTGTCCATAACTGTTATCGCTATTATACCAAAAACATATTATATTTCGGAACAATATTTTCACAAAAACAAATCTATATATCTTCTAACCCGCTATTTATCTTGATATCTTGTTTTTTTTTATTTTTAGAATTTAAACCCCTAAAAAGTCTTTTTTTTTTTAGTCTAACAAAATAGGTAAGTTAAATCAAGTTCATTTCTATTAACATATAATGGAGTATAATGGTTTTCACTGAAGAACCCATTCACTCAAATAGTAGAAGAAATGATATATTAAAATGATACCGAATGATAAATATTGTTATCTAAACTACTTTTCATCCTACTACATTTTCGGTAAATATAATAGCTGTGTTAACTGAAAAGATTCCCCAATTCCATTTAACATTAATATCCAAACTCGTACTGTTGTCCTATATAACTCCCTTTATCGGTTCTCTCTGCGAGTAGTACTCTTGCAATCTCCGAGGACCAGTGTTGTCTACCGATGACAAAAGTCTGAGTGGAGATCTCTGTTAGGGGCCGATTGTCTCATCCTGAAGAAGAGACAGCGTGTGTGTGAACAAGAGGATGTCTCAAAATTAACGCAAGATTTGTATTAAAAAGAAAAAAAACAGTTTTTTGTCTTTTTATTGTTATTTTTATTATTGACTTTTAAAGTACATATGATAGGGTTATTTATGGAATAACACATCAGGTAAATGGCCTTCACGACTTTGAATGCACATTCGCACGCGTTTGTCGAAATTTGCAATATACATTTTGCTTTAATGTGGCTGAATTTTGTTGATGAAGCTTTGAATCTCCCCCTTTAATGCACAAGGGTGGTTGTGGGCTTGCTGACATAGACCTGTGATTTCAAACAACCCCATAAAATCCTCTTTATCGGTTCTCTCTGACAGTCTACCGATGACAAAAGTCTAGAGTGGAGATCTCTGTCCGTGGCCGATTGTCTCATCCTGATAGGTCTTGTATCGTCAGCACGAAAGACCTCCACAGAGACAGTGTGTGTGAGGCAATTAGCCCAACACGATTAGCTTGGGAAACGTGGGGGTTGGCACAGATTGGGGAGGCGGCCCCATATCAGCTGGCGCACACTATCATTCCGGAATCAGGCCTAAAATAAAACCTTTACTAGTGCGTGATTGATTAGTAAGTGGTGTCTACTTTGAAAACCATTCTAATCCATGTTAAGAAAAAGGAAATTGGTTTATCGTAGGTATTTTCTTAAATATAAAAAAAAAACTGCATTAAAGGCTTTTTAGGGGTTAGAATTTAAAATGAAAAAAAATGAAGAAAATATCAAATGACAAGATATGCAGATTTGTCCTAAGATGATTTTAGTTGGGGTTCAGTCAAGGTTCTTGAACCCCAACTAAAATCATCTTAGAATAATATCTACGGTCAAAAAACTCTCCTTTTTATGCAGATTTGTTTTTACGAAAATATTGTTCAGAAATATCATATGGTTTTGTGTAATATTGGTAACAATTATGGAAATTATTTATTATTCGGTATCATTTTAAAGTATCATTTCGTCTACTATTTGAGTGAATGGGTTCTTCAGTGAAAACCATTATACTCCATTATATGTTAATAAAAATGAACTTGATTTAAGTTTTGTTTTCTTAGATAAAAAAAAAATTCAAGACTTTTTAGTGGTTTAAATTCTAAAAATAAAAAAAAAAACAAGATATCAAGAAAAATAGCGGGTTAGAAGAAATTTAGATTTGTTTTTATGAAAATATTGTTTCAAAATATCATATGGTTTTGGTATAATAGCGATAGCAGTTATGGACAAAATGGAGGTAATTTTAGTGTAAAACGCTTCAATCAAATCTCGCTAACTCTAAGATGATCTTTACACTTGATTTACGCCTTAACCAATTGATATACCACCAATGAATATTGTTACTAATATATTTTATATATTATCAAAATAATAAATAATTGAAGGAATTAAAATGGATCTTTGCTTTTGGAATAATAGCGAAAACTACGATTTTTTTTGAAGAGGGGATATTTGTGAAATCAATGAAAATTGTATTTTTTTAAAATCTACTCTACTTTTCATCATGTTCTTTAGTATTCCTTTTGTCTATTCATCTCATATCCACCTGCTTCAAGATCTTCCACAGCAAGCTTCCATATCACCCTAATCCATATGCCCAATCACTGTCGTCGGACTCCAATCCTTACAATCCTCCCCGGCAACTTAAACGGTGTTGGCCTCGCGACCTCCTTGGGCTTAATGCCTAGATTTATTAGGAGTGGGGAGAATAGGCCCCTTCTCCCTCCACATTGATGTTCACTTATTTATTTTATTGTTATTTTCAATTTTCTTTTTTTTTATAATTTATTTTCCTACTGTAATTTCTCTATGTCATCAAATTACAAGATGATGTTAACAACAGAATTCAATAAATAAAGATTTATTAATTTAAAGAATAAATCTCTCATGTAGGAGCTGTGTAAAGCACGAAATTTCCTGTTTTTAGGACATAAATAACTGTAAATTAATTATTTGGTCTTACTTGCTGCAAAGGGCATGAGCATAAAAGTTGATCGCAAGGATTTGATGGAATACCAAAATTTATAAGTCATATCATTGAATGATATTTATTTAAAATTATCACTTATAACAATGAAAAACTAAGTCGAAAAAGTGATGACTGGGATTTAGGATTGATGTTAAAGAGAAGGAATGACGACAGCTTTCCTTCGGGACATGCCTAATGAGACTCGGCGGAAAGTTGTAGGGTGAATTTCGGCCGCGATGACCTGGAGATTCCGCCTGCAGAGCCAGGTAGGACGAGGCAAGTTGCTGGGGCAGTCGGATATGGGACAAGGGCGGAGGATGTGACTCCATTGCCGGAGGTTACTACATAACCTTAGCAAACCTAGTGAGCAAGGACCACTTTGCATGTTTCTGTTGGATTTCAGGACAATCTGATGGCGAGCGAAGAGAATCCTCAAGATAACAAGATCGCGATTAAAGTGTGATCATTTTAAATGGAAAGTTTTTTGCCCTTAGTTATTATTATTAGATGGTTTTAGTTGGGGTTCAGTCAAGGTAGATCCAAAAAAAATACAGATTNAATTATCTATCTGTAAATTGGAGGACCTCACCTGTAGATTGATAGATTAATGTTAAAAATGGCATTACCATTAAAAGTCACAGTAATAAATATTTGGGGATGGGATTTGGATGATGAACAATTCGCATAATGGAGATGAAATACTTTAGGGCAAACAAATTTGAATACTTGGGTATATAATAGATTTTATATAAAACAGATTTTATATTTTCTGAGCGTTTCCCCCACTCTATCTTCCCAGCCAGTCTAGAGCCAGGCTTATTGGTCATACCTTATACACTCAATGTTTTCTTCGGCTTGTTTTACTCATTTACTCTAATATATATTCATGTTTAATTAAACATGGAAAATATGTTTAGATTACGCAGCTTCGATGGACTTATTAAATTAAAAAATGTGCAACTAATCATTGGTGGAATTGAAGTGGAGGATCACCATCATATGAGTCGGACTAGGCAAAGATGGTCGGAAGGCTTTTTCGAACTATGTTAAAGCATTTAGATTCAATAATTCAGTGAATTGTATACAGGAAGATATTCAAACTAGAAATGGTTTATGAACCAATGCTGTATACTCTTCGTCTAATTTTTAGAAATAAAAATAGAAAAAATTTTGAAATTGACTTTTTAATACAAAAAAACAAACATCACTTCTGACATGCAATTATTTCAGATTAGTCCAGCTGTTTCAGAACTGCTTTTGTTTCATACCAGAAGTCATGTCAGTGTGACCTATATTGAAGATGTCTGTATTAGGAATAAGTAAATCGGTGCAAGAGGAATTGGAGTGTTCTAGCAAGGCATATCCTTAATTTCCTCACTATAACTATAGTTGGGTTCGATTTCCAAAAGTCCCAGTAAACAGTAACAGATTAGTACAGTGAGGAAATGTTTTATTTATGGGAAATTATTATAATAATCAATAAATCGCTAACAAAGAAAATGACTCCTAATTATTTCTCTTTTGGGTTGTGAATACAAACAACTATGGCAGATAGCCGTCAAGTTGTGTACATAACAGCTGGAAGTGGCTCTCGCAACCCCTAAGCCCTCACCACTCGCCCCGTGGCGCGGAGGTGGGGGCCGTACTCCCCAGCATTCCCCTGCCGGCTTCCACGCTTGTAAAGGAGGAATGAAAAATGATGCTAGTGAAGTTTTAGTAAAGAATATTTAAATAAAATATTGAGATCCTAAAAAATAACAATAATATAATTGAAGTTATTTTTGTAAATAAATGGAAACGATAGATAATTAAATAAGTGTCTTCTTTAAAACTTTAAGTGTCTGTGAGATTAGAGAAGTTACGGGTATTGGGGAGGTACGAGTACCAGAAGTCCTGGAAAGAACGGCTAAATGTCAGAGTAACTTGAGTAAGGATATGTAGCTAAGAGGTTGTCTGACAGGAACGCAGAATTGTAGAGAATAACAGGATCTCAACCAGGATCAACAAACTCCATTGATGACCAAGAAGCTCGACTGCTAACATTCCAGAGAATATAAACAATTATGGCGGACCAGCTGTTGGTGAAAGATTGGGGATATTGATGCAATTATTTTTGAGAATTCACCACAGTATATATATGTCATCTAGTTCAGGCTTCCTATTTTGTATCCACTTAGGTAGGCGCTTCTATAGTTTGCCAGATAAGTGTTTGAAACAATATTTATCCTATGTCGAATATTTCTATTTACACTTTAAAATCATTGAAATAATCAGACATTTACATGAAGGAATGTTTGCTAAGTGATTCTATAAAATATTATCGCAAATCTTTGGAAGGTTATACATAACAATCATCGAGAAATTATGTTAATACATAGATAAGAAAACATAGAAAGAAATTAATATTATATGCAAATGATAGAGCAGAGACTCATTGTTCAGCCTTCCATAAAATTCTTCACTAATTGCGGAAGAATATCTCTCTCCTCCTGCGAAAACAGTACTTATTATTGGATAGTTGTTTATTTTTTTTTACCGAAGATATTATTATCAGATGGGTTTTTTGTTGTTTTTTTGGGGGGGAGGGGGGTTCGGTAAAGATAGATACAAAAAAATACCAATTAAAAAAAAAATGTTATCTTCAATTATCTGCCGACGTTTCGGCTTACATTGTAAGCCATCTTCAGGGCTATTGTGAAGATGGCTTACAATGTAAGCCGAAACGTCGGCAGATAATTTTTTTTAAATTCACTTTTTTTTAAATTGGTATTTTTTTTTTCTACCTTTGACTACTTCTACTTTAAACTACCTTGACCGAACCCCACACAAAACAAACAACATCTAATAGTACTTAATATTCTCAACAAGTTGAAATAATATATTTTTCTGTAAGCAGCTTTCCTTATATTTATATGTTTATATATTCATAACGAATTTAACTTCCATCCTTGTTTTGCGTCCAATATTGAGGGCTCACATTTTCAGTTAATATATTTAGCACGGACCATATTTTTATTTATTCCTACGAGATAGGATCCTACGAGAAATTATATCTAATAATATAACTGTGTTATGTGTAGTAAAACTAACTATTTCAAACAGAAATTTAAATACTTTAACATTTAAATAGCGAATTTTCTGCTTAAAATTAAATAGGTAGTAAACAATATAAATAATTATACAAGTAAAAATATAAATAAATATAAGGGATTAATTATATATATATATATAATGTGTGAGTATTTTTGTATATCTTAAGAGGGAATACTTCCTCAGATGAATTATCTATCTGTAAATTGGAGGACCTCACCTGTAGATTGATAGATTAATGTTAAAAATGGCATTACCATTAAAAGTCACAGTAATAAATATTTGGGGATGGGATTTGGATGATGAACAATTCGCATAATGGAGATGAAATACTTTAGGGCAAACAAATTTGAATACTTGGGTATATAATAGATTTTATATAAAACAGATTTTATATTTTCTGAGCGTTTCCCCCACTCTATCTTCCCAGCCAGTCTAGAGCCAGGCTTATTGGTCATACCTTATACACTCAATGTTTTCTTCGGCTTGTTTTACTCATTTACTCTAATATATATTCATGTTTAATTAAACATGGAAAATATGTTTAGATTACGCAGCTTCGATGGACTTATTAAATTAAAAAATGTGCAACTAATCATTGGTGGAATTGAAGTGGAGGATCACCATCATATGAGTCGGACTAGGCAAAGATGGTCGGAAGGCTTTTTCGAACTATGTTAAAGCATTTAGATTCAATAATTCAGTGAATTGTATACAGGAAGATATTCAAACTAGAAATGGTTTATGAACCAATGCTCTATACTCTTCGTCTAATTTTTAGAAATAAAAATAGAAAAAATTTTGAAATTGACTTTTTAATACAAAAAAACAAACATCACTTCTGACATGCAATTATTTCAGATTAGTCCAGCTGTTTCAGAACTGCTTTTGTTTCATACCAGAAGTCATGTCAGTGTGACCTATATTGAAGATGTCTGTATTAGGAATAAGTAAATCGGTGCAAGAGGAATTGGAGTGTTCTAGCAAGGCATATCCTTAATTTCCTCACTATAACTATAGTTGGGTTCGATTTCCAAAAGTCCCAGTAAACAGTAACAGATTAGTACAGTGAGGAAATGTTTTATTTATGGGAAATTATTATAATAATCAATAAATCGCTAACAAAGAAAATGACTCCTAATTATTTCTCTTTTGGGTTGTGAATACAAACAACTATGGCAGATAGCCGTCAAGTTGTGTACATAACAGCTGGAAGTGGCTCTCGCAACCCCTAAGCCCTCACCACTCGCCCCGTGGCGCGGAGGTGGGGGCCGTACTCCCCAGCCATTCCCCTGCCGGCTTCCACACCGTCCACAAGAAATGCGGCTTGACTCGCTTTGGTTGTCGCTCTTCCTCGCGGCTCTCGTGGCATCTCCCGCCGCCGGGCAGGGGTTCGAGTTCCCCGTACAGCTCATCGGCTTCCCCGTCATCATAATCGCAGTCAGGATTGCCAACTTCATCAAGAAGCTCAGCTATGCTCTCAATCCAAGTAAGTGCACCTTCATCATGACACCTGTTCGTACTAAGAGTTTAAAGTATGCATTTCCGTTACATACAATATAAAATTTGTGGGACAAGACTTTTAGGGTAACACATTAGGCCCTATTCTATTTTAATTGACCAACTTTTACAAATTTAATTTATATATTCAAATATCATATTTTAAATATGATTAAATATCATATTACGATTGTTAAATATTTGTAAACATTAATTTACTATATTTATTATAGAAAACGAAAACCTAAATTTGATTAGTCCTCATCTTTGTCACAATTTATATTTCATGTTGTATGTTGGGGAAAATAGTGCTTAGTAGCATTTTAATTCCGATTTCATATTTACTCTATTACTTACAAATATTATTAAATCATTATTTAAAAATCAATAAAATAATAATTTAGTTAATTTATAGAAATAACCACTCTCGAATTCTATACTGGATAATCAATTTTATTTTAATCAAATTAATTAAATAATAAAGAGCTTATAAACTATAATGCCTTCAAACAGAAATGAATGCTTTAGCAAGTTAATAATTGTGTTTCATTGTGAAAAAATTTCACATTGTAGAGAATCTGGAGTGCTGTTAAGGTGTAACAAAGATTTCTCGAAACATTGACTCTACTTCTGAACGAAGGACAATCTTCAGGTCTCTTGTTATTTTGGTTGAGAGCTTGGTGGTTGTAGTGGTTATGGCACTAGATTTCTGACCCACAAATCCTCCCTTCATGCCTCACAGTACAGTATTCATATTTGCTTTAATTAATTTCATACTGACTGATCAAATATCTGGTTTGTTCATGTGAACATCTAGATCTAGTTGGACACTGCTTCAACACTAAAATGGGGAAAAAAAGTCAGTCCTCCAGAACGGTATGTTGACCGACAACGTATCCAGTGTTCTTCTGGCCGCGAAAAAAAAACTACCTCAAATATTTTTTCTACATATCTGGTTCTTGGAACGTGTGAGTTTATGTCATAAATACATAGGCGTGTGTCAATTATTTCATTAACTTTTAAGACTGTTAAACTTACTTTTTTTTTTAATTATTAGTTTGTAAGCTCTTTGCAAAGAAGATGAGCACTACCTTTAAGGATCGAACGTAAGATAAATTTATAGAAATAAATGTGAAATATTGTATTTTTATATATTCTTATTTTTTGATGCCAGCAAGCTAGGATATCTATACACTGGAGTATTACTCCAGAAATCTGATGTCAGATGAGTTACGCCAACAAATTACTTCTGCCAGGAATTAAGCAAAGAGATCAGGTTAACATTTCGGAACCGGCTTCGGCGGCTATTTCCCAAAATCCTGGAGGTGACCTTTCCTTCTCTTGTTGGCGAAAGACATAGCAATCTCCAGACCGCAACACTCCGCTAGCTCAGAGACGGCTGCGAACCCGCAGGTGCTTACTCTTCCTTTAATGGCTGCTACTACTCCTAAGGATAACCCGCCATTTGTCCTTGGTGTACTTTCTCATTATTGTTCACTTATTATTATTTTTCAGCAACCTCTAATGCATCACAAATTTAGTATTTTATCCACAAAAAATCCTTGACAGAGTAATGATTATTTGTGATTAATATTGATTTTGCAAATTATACTTTCTCATTTTTTTTTTTTTTTTACATCAGAGTAAATATAACTATCAGCTAATAGTCTGGCGTATTAGAAACAATTTAAAGGCTGTTGAGAAGAACTAGGAAACCAGAATGAATAAAGGATACTAATTATTTGCGTTGTGGTATTTAATGATTTTCGTTGTCGTATTTAAGGACACCCGGGTTCGAGTCCCTTCTGAGGTAGCAAGATTTATTTTTATTCTAAATTCCGTGCATTTCTTGAATAAAGGATAGTTATTCAATTATAGAAAAATTTAATCAATTTCAACCCTTAGATGCCAAAAATTTCGAAAACCTTCCATTGTCCGCTTTTCATGAAGATTACAAAAACTTAAGATCCTTGGCAGAACTCTCTAAAAGATGTAAGCTTAAGTATTTTTCGAGTATGTTTATTCAACAAATATTTAAAGTAAAAAAATGTCACTACTTGTATGTTTGTGAATGCTCTATCTGCAATGTCGTTCGAGAGATAGACATTAGTTGCTCTATTATAGGGCTCTGTTGTTTTAAGTAAAATAGGAGCAGGCATAAAGGTAGAAAAATATAAATTTATTAATGTAGACGGACACTGCTGGTTTTAATCTTTCCATACGCATCCTTTCATCCTTGCCCCTTGGGATTGAATACATTCAAATAGAAAAAACTATTTTTAAATGGAGAGTTTTTTGATCTTAGTATTATTATTAGATGTTTTTGTTGGGGTTCGGTCAAGGTAAACAAAAAAAAAAAAAAATACAAATTTAAAAAAATGTCTATTTTTTAATTTATCTGCCAATGTTTCGGCAAACGTGTTATGAAAATTGGATCTTAGTGAAACGACGTCCCCTCTCGCCTTCATGATAGCCCTGAAAATGTCTTACAATATAAAGTTGGCAGATAATTTAAATAATACACATTTTTTAAATTTGTATTTCTTTTTTTTGGATCTACCTTGACCAAACCCCCCCCAAAAAAACCCTTAAAAAAAACTATTTTAATGTTTGTTTATTTTGATAGGTATCTCATTGAGGTTAAAGCCGACTAACTGTGCAATCATTAGATCTCCTGCAAGAGATGTTATCTCTTATCACACCCACTGTTATCACAAACGGGGCTTGTTATCACACTAATGATAGTTATTGTTTACATTAGGAGAAACTTGTACTCTTGTAAGCACGGGTCCTTACTGCACTATTGCACAACGGCAAACCAACCACCTCACTACGAAATATTGACTGTCACAACAAAAACAAACCCTCGAGGCACACTCTTCTCCCTCCAGCTCGAAAGAGCTACTTCCGTCCTTTCTAACCTGCACATTTTAGCAGATTTCATCATTCACGACTCATGGCATGCAACTGAAAAAAATAAGGAACTATTTCATCCTTAGTTTATAATTTTATAAAATGTACCTATCCTTTTTTAGATATACAATAGTATTTTCTTTATATATTCCATTTTTCGTATTTAACTTAACTGACACTATTTAGCCCACAATTATTTTCTTTCTTTTAGATTTATTTTCTATTTGTTTCTCTTGTTTTTATCGTAACTAATGAACTTCTGAATCTCACATGTGTATTGCACGTAGCAAATTGAGTTAATGAGTTTGATCTATTGACCCAATTTTTAATATAATTTTGTTTAATCTTCATCGGTCGTAAGTTGTTGATGTAGCAATGGGTATATATGCTTTTAAGAGCATACAGATGCACAGTGAAGTCATGTGCTCTTGGCTAGACCTCAGAGATTTATCCTGTCTTGTCAACACCCACATACACTCGAAGACGGGATACGGTATTTTTCCAGAAGTAGGATGACGGCTCGTGCTCACAAAAACTGGACGACCCATGATTTATTTACTTAGGGGATTGTCTCTCTGTAGACCTGTATACCGTTTGGAAATCCATGAGGATAGTTTCATAATTTATTCTATTAGTTTTCGTTTATATCAACTTTTTTATATTTTTTTTTTTTTTTAAATGGCTCAACAGCTTTTAAAATATCACAGCTAAAAACCGGTTACGCGTAAGCTTATTTCTCTATGGTTTTATAATTGGTCTCACCCTACTCTATCCACCCTACTCCATCTTGTCTGGAGATATTTGTAATCAAGCTGTTTACAAGAAAAGCTTAAATGTCAAATTTTGTTTTTTCTTTTTATAAAAATTCTTCCCTCGGGTAGAACTCCAGACATTAGGCCTCTTTCGCCAGAGCTATCGGCTGTATTTCTCTGTTTCCTCCGAGGCCTACTGTGGGATATCTGACCCACCTCGGGGAAGACCCACTTCCTCGGCGTGGCGGCCAAGCCCCTGGAAGAAGGGGGCTCTTACACAAGAGATGTTACGCAGACGACCTTGAGAGCGCCTCCACCAGCTGACTGTCCGGAGAAAGGTGTCCGTGCACACTTCCCCTTCCGAAGAGGACTTGATCCACGCTATTCACCCACACACACACACACACACAGAAGCATATCTCACCCACACACACACACACACACACACAAAAACGTACGGAGCCGAGATAACTGCCTCTGAAAAGTCTGGAGGGGGGAAATAGAATTCCCCAACGACAAAAGAAGGAAAGTGTAAAATAGCCCGCGTTACACGGTCATTCCGCCTGACAACTGTTGTGCCTAGAACAAGTGACTACTATGTCGTTTACCGTCCTGTCAGGGCTTTCTTACTTTGAATATTTGGCAAAATTAAAAATTCTATTAAAATCTTATTTTCCTCCATGTTGTTTAACCAATGCACCCTAAACTTTCATAAATTTAGACTCCTTATGGTTGATCTTACTTCAGCAGCTATATAGGCTTCCTGTTCGCTTCTGCTCTCTCAACAACTTCACTTTCTTTTCTTTTTTTTTTGGTCTCATGGGTGACCAAACTCATCCAATACCTTTGGCCGTATCATCGATATCGATACCGTATTTTCGATATCTTGATTGGATCTATATTAGACAGAAGGATACACTATCCTTTTTCAATGGCCGAAGAATCCTCTAATCCATGAAAGAAAGTTGCTGTTCTAATAAATCCAAAATAGAATATATAAAGTTTTTATTATTTATCCAAAATAATAAATGCTTTCCTTATTTTTACACAGCACACTCCCTGTGAAGTTTTGACGGATTTGACTCAACAGCTTCCTGCAGGACCATATCAATATCCATTAATGGCCGCCCGGAGCCCTTATTTCTCTCCAGTGTCCCATCCCCACTGCCAAATTTATCAAACCACCCTCCGAATTCACTAGCTTAGTCAAGGAAACCTACCACTTCATAATTTACTTATTTCTCGAGTTACTTCAGCGCTTGTGAATTTTTTTTTTCCCCAGTATTCTCTTGTAATTACGTCAATTTCGTAGGACATTGTTTTGTTTCTTCATTGTAACAAATAACTAAACGGTGGCTTTCTTTGAAAAACTCTAATGGAATTTTAAAACTTAGAAAATGGGATTATTAAATATTGGTAATAATAAATAGAATTAAAACATAAGAGTTTGATGAAGAGTCACTTTTTATAACCCCTTTCATTATGTTACCATATGGATTTCAGTAAAATTAATCTTACTCTAATCTTTCCTACAATTTATAGCATAATTAACGGGCGTAGACGGGAGAATAAATATATATTTATGTAGAAATGTTCTAACACTGCTCGTATGCTCTCATATGAATTTCAATAATTCAATTTTAGCCTTAATGCTGCATCATCGTCATGTGTGTGCTTTAATAAAAATAACAACCTATTAAGTACATAAGAGGACTTGGAATGAAGTGGCTTTCAAAAATATATAGATACCATGACGCTAGTGTAAAAAAAAAAAAAAAATTAACGGAAACTAAAAATATATTGTCCGTTGATTGAAAGATTGGGGGTCAGCTAAGATCATAGATATTATAGATGTAAATATTATGAACTAAATATCGAGTTGTATGCTATGTGGATGGTTCAAATTTGAAGAGAACAAATTGGTCATCAAATATCTGAGCAGATTTAGTAGAAAATGGTACATGATATAATGTTTAAGCTCTGTGTAAAATAAATCTCCTGTTGATATTACTATAAAATAAAGCTTACAAAGGGACGCCAGGGTAGCTCACGGGATCCGTATGGGTCTCGCAATCCTGACGCTGCGGGTTCGAATCCCTTTATCAACAAATAAAAGCTTGTCCAGAGCCATGGGTGTTTAGAATGGGATGGCAGTTGGTAGATAGCTCCTCCCTCCATGACCCTGAATGGGTTGAGAGGTAACACTATTAGTATAAATTTAAAAAAAGTAGCTTACAATTTTATAAATATTATTTTTTTGTGGTATTTAATCCCACGTAAACGATTTTTAGTGCACAAAAAATAATATTTATAAAATTAAAATTTAAAAGTAAATCACGTCATTAGTCATTTAAACAGCTTGACAATGTCAGCTCCTCCGAGCATAAGACGATGTATTCGTCTGCCTCGGAGGTTAGACTCTCGACACTAGTGCGGGGAATTTAATAACTTATCAG
Source organism: Oncopeltus fasciatus (assembly GCA_000696205.2). Taxonomy (NCBI): domain Eukaryota; kingdom Metazoa; phylum Arthropoda; class Insecta; order Hemiptera; family Lygaeidae; genus Oncopeltus; species Oncopeltus fasciatus. The sequence continues at coordinate 233,098 of KZ807593.1, forward strand.
ACTGGTCCCATTAGCATAAATGGAAAATGCATCGGCCCGGAAAGCAGGAGATCAAAGTTCGAGTCCTGGCTGGGACAGTTAGATTTTTTATTCTGTTCCCTTGCACTAAAAATTGTCAGAAGTTTACAATGTTTCGCATTCCACTTTAGGACCGCCTCTTGTTCGCTGAAGCGTACAATACATATTTCTCACTCCCGTTCCCTCCTGGGAATAGGAAGTCCAGACGCTGAGCCTCAAGCCGACGGTACCCACAGGCTGAACCGTTCCCTCAGCTTTGTGGACATAACCATTGGCAGGTTACGAGTCTCCTTCTACCGCGACCTCCTCTTGATCCTCATTAGCCATTCGCATTCCGGTATCCCACGCCCCACGTTTCTGTCCTTCACGTAACCAGATTCCACGCAGGCCCGTGCGCATAATAAACGCGCTACGGCAATGTATCTACATACCATTTTGATGTCTTCAGCTAGGAAGTAGGTCAAACGAAACACAGCATGTTTTATTAATTCTCATGCTTAGATGCAAAAGCTCGCTTGGATGCCAAATTTTAATTGCAAGCAATCGTTACCTGTAACTGATTGTGTCCCGGAAGTTTCGGCGCAAATCAATTTTGTCAAAGCTATAAATAATCATGAATGTACCATCAACTGTGTTAAACCTGTCGCTTCTACTGTCACCCATTTTGACATTCACTATTTCATATGGAATGTTACTTTCACCGTAACAAAGTTACGGTGAAAGTAACATTCCATATAAAAATTCCATATGCTAACTAAAAAAAGAATATCATAACAGATAGGTAGGTTTCAAATTTGCATAGGTCTCAGCTTTCACGTAGTATATGGGTTTAATTTGGATTGCTGGCCGATAGGGCTTTAACAAGAAATTAAAAGTTTTCACCACTTATAACTTGAAAAATTCGAGATACACCACATATGAATAATCCTTGTATAAGGGTTATACTTGCGGTTGCCAGAGATATTTCCAAATACCTCTAGATGTCATTTTTATGTTCATGACAATCTAAAAAATGTTAATCATGGTGTTGTTTAAGGATTATAAAATCGTATAATTGGCATGAATTTCATTCCAACCCTTTAAAAAAAAAAAATAATGCTTCAGTATTCTTCTTTTATGAAAGACAAAGGTATTACTTACCTTGAAAGAAAGGAACATTGAATGGACTTGTACAACGATCTTTGGTAGAGGAGCCTATATATTTAGTGCATTAAAAATTTTATAGAAGCTCATATGCACACGCGTGTGTATAAACTATTAAACTTTTATTTATTTATTACATTCTTTTAAATTAAAACATTTTGTAATTTGATCACCACAATGAGTTTAAAAAAAAATGACATTCAATGTCAACCACATGAGGAGAGAAGGTGACCTATGACACCACTCTCAAATTATTTACAGATTATGTCGCCAGGAGGAGTGTGTATAAAGTAAAAATGATCTAGATATTCCAAGAAGGAAATCTTGGACAATTACAGAGATGGCCTGATTTTCGAATTAGACACAGCTAGCTAATTATTTTCGGCCGGTACTTTCAATACCGGCTTAAGATTACACTTTCAGTATATATACACACACACACATACACATTGAAGTATAATATAATGTAATAGTAGTGCATTCAGCGGTTGTGAGAGTATACACTCACTGATAAGCTATAATCTAGAGTAAATATTTTATTTGGTTGTGGTTTTTTATCTATGACAGTTAGATTTTTTATTCTATTCCCTCTCATTAATTGTTTATAATGTAGAGTTTTTGACCGTAGAGATTATTAGTGGAGAATGTTGTACAACCTTGACCGAACCCCAACAAATTCTTAACTAATTTCAGTGATAAGCTTTCTGTGACTGTTATCAGGGGTGAATGCTCTTCGATAATTGGATGATATTCATGTTTCAGGAGTAAGCAATTTTGTTAAATAGTGTTGTTCATTTCATTTTAATTAACAACGCCTTCTTGTGGTGGTTCTTCTTGTGTAATTAGCTCATGAAGATTCATTCCTATATCTACTGCATATATATGATACGAGCTGAGCCAGATTTGTCGGATCCTTATACACAGATTGAAGTGTATTTTGCTAGGATGTGATACCATAAGAACTACTATTGACAAAATTATACAAATAACAACAAGAAGTAACGAAGGCGCTTCAAGACCTCGGCCAAAGATTGGCGAACGGTCAATCATAAACATTCCAGAGGCGTTTTTGTGTTTCATGGAACAGGTGACTGCACAAAGCTCGCGGGATATGAGTACTTCGACCAATGGGCACTTCCGACATAAGTTACCCTGCAGCAGAGATTTGCTGGATCCAGAAAGTGGTACAGGGAGTCCATTACTGGAGGCAGTGAACTGTCCAACCGATGAGGGCAGTGCATATCAGTCTGCCGATCCGTTCAGCACATTAACGCAGGGTAGACTGTAATTCCTACGTGTTATCGCATGATATCAGAGTCCGTCAAGTAAATCTACCCTTATCAATTATGCAAGATTAGATAACGAGAAGGAGATAATGCATGGTGTTACAGCGTGATTATACTTCACATCTGGGCAGAAAAGTTTTACGAAACAAAAATATTTAGGATTTATTCTTTCTTGAAACGTTTCTTCTGGAATTTTCGTTACATCTATTTTACTCCAGCCATTCTACTCTTCATTTAACTCCTCTCATTCTAATTCATTTATTTCACATTTTACTTAATTCTACTTCAACCGTTTTAGTCCATTCTACACAATTCTACCCCGTTCTAATCCAATAATGTTATTCCGTGTGTCTACTCCATTCTAATTTATGTTTGTATTCTATATGTTCGGCAAAGAGGCTGGGGAAAATATACTTAAGAGATTTTCTTAGATAATATTGTTTGAGGAGTCTTGTCGCCCTTCGTCGGTTAGGAGTGAAGAGAGACTAGTGTTGCGGAAAAGACTCAAAGAACGGGAAAGGTGATTGGGTTTTCCCTAATTCTCTTACTGTTGGCAATTGATGCCAGGTCTTGTGACTTTGAGAAAGTGGATATAGGCGCACTATCTCGTCTTTAGTTATATACATACATACATATATATATATATATATATATATATACATTAATCTGAATGGACTACATTTTTTCCGAATATAACAATAATTAAAGGTTTATAATAATGTATAAGTAAGTCCGGCCAAAGTGTAACATGGATTTGAGGGGGGGGGCTTGTCATCGCAGAAGTCGACGCCCCACTGTTACGTCACTTGTGCGCCTTCGACTTTTCACTAAGAGCCGAGAGAATACATCTGTCTCTCTGATTGATGTCTCCGCACTGATGACATTCCCTTGCGTAAGTCCCCGGCAATTAACAGCTCCGAGATGAGTCTCAGCTTTGCGACGAGGAGAGTCACCAATCGCCGACCTGAAGTGAGGTTACGTTGACCTATTTCCCAAGGGCCTGATTTGCGTAGCCTGAGGAGATGCCGCTACGTCACACCGAAACCTGTTCGTCATCCCAATCCTCATTAACAAGTGAATGTTCATTACATTTAGTATGATTAGTCAAATCCAATATCAAAATCCTTAAGCAACTTAAAACTGAAGTTATTGGATTGTTTTTAAATTAAGCAATCCAAGTACTAATAGTCTCACTATAATATACATAGTAAATAAGAACAGGGGGGACAAAGAGTTTATGAACACACACAAAAAAAAACATACAAAGAGTAAAATTTTCGGAGAGACTTCTCGCCCTTCGTCAGTGAGGAGTGAAGTGATACCCTTGGAATCAGATCAGAACTGTCAGACTAACCTAAAAAGTGTGTATATATTATCCGTTTTCGACTGTTATAGCCCCGTTATCAGAGCACTCTGATATTATTTACGAGAAAGAGGAGTGTCAACTTTAATTACCCTCACAGCATCCCAGATGTTTTCTGACGGAGTGGAAATATTAATTTCTGTTAGAAAATCTCTGTAAAACATTTGGCACTATATGTTATATATCAGACATATTTTAAGAGATCCTGCAAGACAAATTGTTTTTTTCTGCTTGTTTTTGTTTAATGCACCTTGGTCTTGCATTTTTTTTTTTGTTCGGAATAGATGATCAACCCCTCAAATCCTCCTCTCAGATGTCGTCCTTGCTCAAATTACTGCTCTTACGTACAATACTCCTGGATTAAGCTGGGTATGATGTCGGCCCTTGCTGTTGCCTCTCGAACCAGTCGCACAATGCACTGGCTAACGTAGTGTGACCAACAAGAAAATCTGACATGCCTTGCTGGTAACAAGGATCCAATTCCTAACTCCTTCCTGCTTCATTATGCGATAATATCTTCGGGAGAGACGACATTTTTTCCCGATCAGCTGAAGAATAGTAAATATATTTTCCAACGGGTTATAGGAACTGGTAAAAAAGCACTTGCTGAATCTGTGAATTGTTATGAGCTGCTGTGATTTTTTGTAGTAGATTTCTTGCAAGGAAATTTCCAATGTTACCAATCCTACATTAGAAAAGCTAAGATTAATTCCGTTTTTAAAATTATATATATATATATATATATATATATATATATATATATATATATATATATATATATATATATATATATATATATATATATATATATATATATATATATATATATATATATATATATATATATATATATATATATATATATATATATATATATATATATATATATATATATATATATATATATATATATATATATATATATATATATATATATATATATATATATATATATATATATATATATATATATATATATATATATATATATATATATATATATATATATATATATATATATATATATATATATATATATATATATATATATATATATATATATATATATATATATATATATATATATATATATATATATATATATATATATATATATATATATATATATATATATATATATATATATATATATATATATATATATATATATATATATATATATATATATATATATATATATATATATATATATATATATATATATATATATATATATATATATATATATATATATATATATATATATATATATATATATATATATATATATATATATATATATATATATATATATATATATATATATATATATATATATATATATATATATATATATATATATATATATATATATATATATATATATATATATATATATATATATATATATATATATATATATATATATATATATATATATATATATATATATATATATATATATATATATATATATATATATATATATATATATATATATATATATATATATATATATATATATATATATATATATATATATATATATATATATATATATATATATATATATATATATATATATATATATATATATATATATATATATATATATATATATATATATATATATATATATATATATATATATATATATATATATATATATATATATATATATATATATATATATATATATATATATATATATATATATATATATATATATATATATATATATATATATATATATATATATATATATATATATATATATATATATATATATATATATATATATATATATATATATATATATATATATATATATATATATATATATATATATATATATATATATATATATATATATATATATATATATATATATATATATATATATATATATATATATATATATATATATATATATATATATATATATATATATATATATATATATATATATATATATATATATATATATATATATATATATATATATATATATATATATATATATATATATATATATATATATATATATATATATATATATATATATATATATATATATATATATATATATATATATATATATATATATATATATATATATATATATATATATATATATATATATATATATATATATATATATATATATATATATATATATATATATATATATATATATATATATATATATATATATATATATATATATATATATATATATATATATATATATATATANGTCATAATCTAACAAAGAATAAATAAATGAAAATTATAATTATTTATTGTTAAATTTGAGTGGTGTCATGGTCACTTTCTCTCCCCTTGCCATTGTCATTTTCTTAGTTTTAGTTCTTCATAGTAATTAAATCACAAAAAAAGTAATTGGCATTTTATGTTCACAGTGTTCTGAGTATCTGTCAAAATATAGTTCATTTTGCAAATAGGTAACCTTAAGCTCGGCCTCTGTCACATACCATTGGCCGTAAACAAGAAGTGCTGTATTTAGACGTTCGTCTCCTCAATGGGGATGGCCATTTTCAGAATTTGGAGCTAAAATATATAAAATATTCTCTAAAATAAAATTTCAAATGTAGCTGGAGACAAAGGGGATTCCTGTAGTTCTGTAGGCTGTTATGCCTCCCAGACTTTTGGGAAAGGCTGGCTTTGTTCTAAGTGTATATTTGTGTGAAAGTTGTGGTCAGATCTAGTTGCCACCTTCCAGAGAGCCTTGCCTACAACAAGTATTCCTGTCTGCACTTTCTAAACGCCGCAAATAGCCCCACAGATCCGCTCCAACACCAACCAACTCCCCAAGGAATGGGGGTTAGAGCAACTCAGGAATGGGGGGGGGGGGGGGGTTAGTGCAACTCAGGAATGGGGGTATAGCAACTCAGGAATGGGGTTTAGAGCAACTCAGGAATGGGGGGGGGGGGTTATTGCAACTTTGGAATTGTGACCGTTTTCGTCTGTTTCATTCATCATTCTCTAGGAAAGTCCGGCACCCAAGAGCTGCGTAGACTAAACAGATTCCCATTTAAAGTGCATTTAAGATAGACATACCTGAGAGTAAATTTAAGGGGGGAGGGGAGGAGGGGAATGTTAAGGCTACTTAAAGCCTAAGAAGGCCCCTTACACTTCCCNTTTTAGATTAAATAAGGTGGGAAATTTTGCTGAACATAATGTGTACAAAAGATAAGTTTCTAAAATTTATGTTATATATTATTTTTTATGAGAAACGCTAAAGATACAAATAGATTTACGAATTTAACTATCCAGCTAGCCTTGAGCGAAGCTTAGTGGTTTAAACCTATAAAGTGTGGCTCACTTTTTCTCATCGGCTTGTATGGTAAACTTCGTCATTTAATTTTATTTTATTGCAATTTTTTTTTGGACTGTGAAAGTCTGATTTCAAGATATTAAGCAAAATTAATTATTTAAAAAAGGGCTGGATAGCTTTGAGCTGAAATTGGATAAGTGGGAGAGATGCTTCAGAGGGCAAAAATAAATTATTAAAAGTTTTCTGCGCATCATTCTGTTATATTTAAAATTAACTTATATATGGTATCTAATTATGTAATTCTTAGCGGAATAATATCCTCCTCAGAGAAGCTGCGTTAACTAAGCAAGTTTCTTACACAGTTTCATTAAAGAAGGTTTTAGGAGTGAGTGGCGAAATTTATCTGACAAGCTGAAGAGATAAATGAGCGTAAAGTATTTTGAAAAATTTTGAGTTTAGTCTTCTTGTAACCTTCTTCCCACTCAGAAAATTATTCTGATTTTTTTTTTTTT
>KZ807593.1:241849-266907 GCA_000696205.2 Oncopeltus fasciatus
GGGGGGGTTATTGCAACTTTGGAATTGTGACCGTTTTCGTCTGTTTCATTCATCATTCTCTAGGAAAGTCCGGCACCCAAGAGCTGCGTAGACTAAACAGATTCCCATTTAAAGTGCATTTAAGATAGACATACCTGAGAGTAAATTTAAGGGGGGAGGGGAGGAGGGGAATGTTAAGGCTACTTAAAGCCTAAGAAGGCCCCTTACACTTTCCAAGGAGGTAAAAGTAGATGAGGCGCTCAATATTCATAGCAACATTTTTAAACGTCATCTTTAATAACCGTTTTCTTGTAGAAATTCGCCCAATAGTTTTAGGTTTGCAGATATTGCAATATTCTTACTAAAGAAGATTAATTACGATGCAAATAGAATAGCAAACCCTGGCTTAGACTCAGGCAGATTCCAACTTATCCATTTTTTTTTTTTTAGACTAGAAAAACGAGTGTAAATTACACAACAAATAAGTGAATAGAATAAAACAAAAATGAATACCGGTAAGAGATGATTCCCTGTCGGAGCCATTTTAAATTGTTATGCTTAATTTACTCCCTTAAATTTTGGCAGATATGGCACATTTAATATTATGTGGAGTTATGAAACGAATGTAAACTATGTACCAAATTACAATTAATTTTGAGGGTAGGAAGTCCTTTTTTTTTTATTCGATTTTTGTATTCTACCTGCCATGAAACACAAATCATCAAAAAGGGGTGGGATTGTGATTTAGTTTTTTCAGGTCGATAATCCTTAAAAGTAAATAAAATATAACTTATTAGGCTAATATTTTATATGTAGACGTTGAAATATAAAAATATGAAAATAGTATAAGTACTGCATCGCGCTGCGTTAACTAAGCAGATTTCCCATTCCTCTTTAAATATGGATGTAAATAAGATTGTATGACGTCATTTAATTAACAAATCACAGAGAATACTAAGCGTAAGGTGTACGACCGCTAAGCTAATTTTGGCTCTAGACTGGCCGGAAATAAAGAATAGTGGAAGCGCTCCGCTACTCTACTTAAATTCGTAAACCACTCCCTTAAATCATATTTTTAGAGAAACAAAAATTATAGAACATAAACATTAAAAACTATATTTTACACTTATGTTCCATTTACCTTTTGTAATTCAAATAATAACAAAGATATAGCGGTTAAAACTTTTAATCCTTCAAAACATTCTCTTACCCCTCGCCTCGATTCCTCAACCATTAACGAAATCATCGCAAAAAGAATCGTGAATGCCGAATTTGCTAACATTATTTAAAAAAGAACCCGTTCTTGAAGCTGTTCATTATTTTTAATTTTATTAAAAATCATTTCTAGCTGCTTGAAGTAAAATAAATCAAACCGACACATTAATGGCCTAATTTGAATCAGAATATATCGCATAATCTAATTAGTAGGTGTTCTAATGTATTATAATAAATTTATTTCAATTTACCTTTGTTTTTAATTGTTATTGACCCTTAGCTCATAACGATTTATTTTATTTATATTATATTTTTAAANATATTACATTCCATACATATGTATGATAAAACAACTCCCTGTAAATCCTCTTCGTTATATTACATTCCATACATAAGTATGATAAAACAACTCCCTGTAAAGCCTCTTTGTAATATAACATTCCATACATAAGTATGATAAAACAACTCCCTGTAAATCCTCTTTGTAATATAACATTCCATACATAAGTAAGATAAAAAAATCTCCCTGTAAATCCTCTTCGTTATATTACATTCCATACATATGTATGATAAAACAACTCCCTGTAAATCCTCTTCGTTATATTACATTCCATACATAAGTATGATAAAACAACTCCCTGTAAAGCCTCTTTGTAATATAACATTCCATACATAAGTATGATAAAACAACTCCCTGTAAATCCTCTTCGTTATATTACATTCCATACATAAGTATGATAAAACAACTCCCTGTAAAGCCTCTTTGTAATATAACATTCCATACATAAGTATGATAAAACAACTCCCTGTAAATCCTCTTCGTTATATTACATTCCATACATAAGTATGATAAAACAACTCCCTGTAAAGCCTCATTATATTAACAATTGCATCGGTTTTCCCCGAATATATATTCTTCAATTAATAAACAAACATTTAATTAAACATTCTTTTCAAAGGAGACTATTTTAAACTAGGAAATACACTAGTACAGTTCCCAATATACTATTTTCTTTTTCGTGTGAACTCATATGGAACTGTTCCCAGAGCCAGGGAATGGGGAAGAACATGTTGCTCATGATGTTTCCTGGTGTTCCGGAGGAAAAGCATTGTGTGCCGAATATTTGGACCTGCCTGGAAAGGAATCACACCTGGGAAATTCGTTCCTTCAGAGATTCGTTCTCCTGGATCCGTATCCCTTTTCTTATTTCTGGAAACATGTCTATTTTACTGTTCGTTATATTTTTCACAATAAAATTAGTTTAAATTTTTATTTCATCATTAATATTTTTTTGCCCTTCAAATGTAACGAAAAGGAAAAACAAGTAAGGAACCCTTGACACTGGCCAAATAGGCCACGAGGGTAATGTTTCACACGGCAAAGGACTAAGTAATGTGACATTTTAGTCACATGATGATTTGGGCCAAGAATGACAATAACAACATAATTACATCTGAATTTTATTTAGTAAGCAACAAAGAATGGAAAATAAAACTACTCAGTCATAGACTAATTATAAAATAGAATAATTAAAACAATTACAAACAGATAGATTTTTACACTTAACACTTATAACAAACAGACTTAACACTTATCACTAAACATATTCTTATAACATATCATTGGTATGATTGCGATCCGGCTCGCTTAGTCCACGCTCAAGACTAGCCTCAGCTGGCTAATTGCTTCCGGCCGATACTGAAATAAGATGCTCTCTGACTCTGAATCCTGCTGCTCACGAGATTCCTGGGCGCTTTCGACATATATGGCCACATCTTCAGAGATAAAAATCTCCCTTACATAGAGCAAGAGAGAGATAAAAACCATTTTATAAATATTAATTTAGTTGTGTTATATTATCCTAGGTAAATTTTAAACAATTAATGCGAGGGAATAGAATAAAAAATCTATTGTCCCAGCCAGGACTCGAATCTGGATCTCCTGCTTTCCGGGCACGAATGCTACTAATGTTATCTAGCTTGTCCTGGTGGTGTATTGGTTAGCATTCGTAGTAATTAATTTAAAAAATATAAATATTTACCATATTTCAGAATTCTATATCCATTAACTGTCTCCCCCCCCCCCCAAAAAAAATATATATCAACAAAAATAAATGATTGAAGCCCAAATTGGTTCGGCGCTTTAGTAAATAAATAACTAAATAAACAAATAAACAATTAACGCTACTAGTTAGTAGCGGTGGCGTAACCGGCGAGAATTTGAAGTGTGAGCATTCAATCTCGTATCGTTCGGAATCAGTTATCCAGATGTGACTAGTCTCGTGTCTGGGACTTCTTCTGCGGTACATTCAGTTCTCATATAAGGGATGTTTCTGAGAAAGCAAAAACACATTTCGAAAAGAAAAAAAATAAGAAGAAGATTTTGCGTCTTAAATTCTATGTTTATATATAAGTATCATACCTTCTATTATCCGTCTTCATTGGTTTCTGCAAACCATCTTCTGTTGGTGAGCGCTTTCGGACAGTGTCCATCCTGGTGGCCGAATACATGTGTTCACTGTCTGAATACGGACAGAGTTGAATACAGAAGATGGACAATATCCGAAAGCGCTCGCCCACAGAAGATGGTTAATAGAAGGTATGGCCCATGGTTTGCAGAAACCCATGAAGACGGATAACAGAAGGTATGATAGTTCTATATTCATTGGTAGTCATAATAACCTTTTATATATCTAAGCTTCAATTGAACCTAATTTAATATAGGGCAATGATCCATTTATGCTGTTAAAAACAATTTACAGCATACTCGGGGGTTTTATTAAGGGATGAACACCGATTTTTTAACAAGACTTGCATCTTAAAGTCGGCCATTAGCTTACACCAAAGCCAGCCAACAAGTTTAATGGAGTTCTGTATAATAGGACGAAGGCGTAGATACATCTAAGAAAAAACTCTCAATGAACCATTTTGGTACATGGAGAAGGAGCTAAATAGATGTGATTACACAATTTGAACCCCTGTTGCACTAAAGAGACTGTAATGGTTTGGTATAAGCCTGCCCAGTGTTTAGTTGAACCCGATGGTCCAGCCAAGAAACTCAAGAAACAGGTCCTTGGTGCAGATTGCATGCCTTTGTTTACGATGCCTATTATTAAAAAAATGAAGAAAAAAAAATTCACACATCAAATTACATCAAAATAAAGCCAAAATCACTAAATAATGTCTAGCTTCGTAAATATAAGGTAAATATAGAATTTTAACATAATCAAGACAAAACGTAGTCCTAGATAACTGTTATATTTTGGACTGGAGGTTTAGCAGGTGTCTGATAAGAAATTTAGCAGGTGTCTGATAAGAGCAGCTTGCCTGAAGAGTAGCCCAGAGGGAGGCCGACCGGAAAAAGGAAGCGAGTGGCATGTAGGTAGCTGGGTAACCCGTACGGTCAGCAGCCAGTGACGTAAGAGAGCCACTGGAAAGTCGACCTCCTCTCTCGGATTACGGCCAGGATGAACCTGCCGAAGGAGCTGGGTACTGGGTCTGGAGTGGCGCCATAGACCGGTGCGCCTTCAGGACATGTCTTCTGCATACAGGGTTCGTTTCCTGTCTGGAGGCATCATCGGCTCGCTCGATCCTCCTAAGCAGAGGTTACTTGCCATTTCTCCATATAAAAGTAAGAGATATTTAGTATATGCGTTAGTTATGGTCGTATTGTTATTTCTTGCTAATGTCACTATGACGCATATTATAACAATTGCACTTCACCATTTAATGACGCAATTAAAGCATACAGAGCTACTGAAATAACGGTGATTATAACTGTTCCACCAATAGTGTACTAGTTACATTCCACCCAATTATACATCTTAGTTATATTATACTGTATTTAAGAAATGAACATATAAATGTATTTTTATGTAAACCTATTCCATCAGACTCATCAAGTCAGCACAGGGTCCAAAACACTTACTATCGATATTGTAACAGTCTGGAAGTTTACAACATCGGTTGCCTTGGATTGTTTTATTTTTTTCTTCCTTCCTTGCAACCAATCCAATAGGATCAAAGCAAATGAGACTGCAATGAGATCTACAAATAACCAGTCTATTATAAATATCCATAACACTGGGGAAGTTTTCTTTCAGACTTATGAAATACATTCTTAAATATATTCCACTGAATGATAGTATTGCATACATTTTTTCATTAATATACTAATTCAAATAACAATTTAGAGGTTTCATTAATGTTCAGTTTGACACAATTTATTTTTTCAACATTATTTTTGTCTCTGAAATAATGTTGAAAAAATAAATAAAACGTTTAAATTTACAGTAACTGTAAATGACAAATTCAATAAAAATATGTATACATTTAATGAGTTAGTGCAGAAGGTTATATCTCATTATAAACTGTTTATGAATTATAGGATTGGACTTATAAATGATTTTTCCGAGTTACACCAAAATTTAGAACCTGAATTTAGAAACTGCCAGTGTTTTTATTTTATTTTTAAAAATAATTTTTTTTTCTCGAACCCATGATTCGAACCCATGATCGTTTTGTTGGACTGGCACTCACTTAGACGGACGATATAGGCACTTTATACAAGCTGGCTAATGACCGAAGTAATGCGGTGATATTCAGTCAACTTCAAGCCACCGTGACATATCATTACAAAGCGTACGTAATATGAGGGTTAGCGTCCATGACACGCACGTAACACGTAATATCATTGAATTTTTTAGAAGTGAATAAACAGTGTATGTCAGTAACTTCTATCGTATTTTCATAGACTTCGTAAGTGACTTATCACTTGTATTAATACAAAATTGTATTTTTAGCTTCCTAAAGCATATGTCATCATATGATAGAGCGAAACAAATCTTATTAAAATAATAATGCTACCATTTTTGAAATATGTACTATTAAACCAATAAAGGGTTTTAGTTTGTTGGGCTCTTTGGAGGTAACTATCCACTGTAAACATCTATAACACTGGCAAAGCGTTTATCGAAAGGTGGAAGCATTCTATGGGCGAGATTCGAACCCACAGCGAACGAATTAATAGTTTGGTGAGGATCAAATTGGCTAACTTTAAGCAACTATTACATATTTTTAGCATATGTATATTGTCATATAGAAAGGATTGGTTGGGGATTCTATTATGGAAATTTGTGAAATAAAAACTATTTCAATTTGGGTAAGTACATAGTTGACCGTCTAGTTGTATGGAGGTAAGTACATAGTTGACCGTCTAGTTGTATGGAGGAGAGGTTATTCAGGGATTCGGTCGTGGGAGCTAAAGAATTAAAAGATGATTTCTAAAGAAATTTGTTTTTGTTTTTTTTTATGTTTGCCAACGTTTCGGCCTAAATTTCAGGCCATCATCAAATAGGGTGATGGGAGAGAGAGACTCCTGTTCGACAGCTTCTATCTCATGACTTGAGACGTAAATAAATCACGAGTGATGAAGTAGACACACTCAACAGAGCACGAGTCTCCCTCTCTCTCCATATCACACTATTTGTCCTGGTGAAGGCCTGAAATTAGGCCGATACGTTGGGGAAAATAAAAAAAATCTTTTCGTTTACAAATCATCTTTTAATTATTCAGCTTCCAGAACCAAATCACTAACTAACTTATCCTTATGCAACTAATTTGTAAAGCAAAAACGTTTTTATTATTACCGACGTTTCAGCCTAAAGTTTAGGCCTTCTTCGAGGCAATGAGAGTGGTGTGGGAGAGAGTCTGGGATAACTAAATCAAGACTGTGAATTTAGGCAAGTAAAAGGAAGAGGGTGGGGGGGGGCTAAATAAACAAATAATCAATTAACGCTACTAGTTAGTAGCGGTGGCGTAACCGGCGAGAATTTGAAGTGTGAGCATTCAATCTCGTATCGTTCGGAATCAGTTATCCAGATGTGACTCGTGTCTGGGACTTCTTCTGCGGTACATTCAGTTCTCATATAAGGGATGTTTCTGAGAAAGCAAAAACACATTTCGAAAAGAAAAAAAATAAGAAGAAGATTTTGCGTCTTAAATTCTATGTTTATATATAAGTATCATACCTTCTATTATCCGTCTTCATTGGTTTCTGCAAACCATCTTCTGTTGGTGAGCGCTTTCGGACAGTGTCCATCCTGGTGGCCGAATACATGTGTTCACTGTCTGAATACGGACAGAGTTGAATACAGAAGATGGACAATATCCGAAAGCGCTCGCCCACAGAAGATGGTTAATAGAAGGTATGGCCCATGGTTTGCAGAAACCCATGAAGACGGATAACAGAAGGTATGATAGTTCTATATTCATTGGTAGTCATAATAACCTTTTATATATCTAAGCTTCAATTGAACCTAATTTAATATAGGGCAATGATCCATTTATGCTGTTAAAAACAATTTACAGCATACTCGGGGGTTTTATTAAGGGATGAACACCGATTTTTTAACAAGACTTGCATCTTAAAGTCGGCCATTAGCTTACACCAAAGCCAGCNAATCCGTTTTGCCGGAAGTGAGAACACCCGTGGGGGACCGCGTGGGAAGGCGCCGGGCGGCGCCGCTTTGCAGGGAGGGGGAAAGGCTTGGTGACAAGAAAGATGGCGGTGCAGGGCATTTCGCGGCTGAGGTGTATGTGTGTGTGTGTATGTGTGTGTGTGTGAGCGGTTATCTCCTTAAAAGTGCTTAAATATCATAAATTTGTTTGGTGTTTTTTTTTGGGATGGAAGAGGTTTGAGGTTTTGATATTTTTTCATTCAGAATTTTTTTAAATTTTTGATTATAAATATATTAGCATGACTTTAGGGGAGGCAATATTTTTTGTTACGTTTCCAACTCTAGACCTATATTTGATGAATGACACTACACATGAACGTAATACGTAATATGTTATCCTGATTTGAGAATTGAATATGGGTTCATCCTGGGATTCAGTCAGCCACTATCCTGGAATGACACCCGCCATACAGCTCCTGCGGTAAGGACTTAGTACGGGCATCTTTTGGAAGAATCCTCAACCGGAAGTGGTTTTTCTTCCTCATTTCCATCTTTGAAGTCTCTCCACTCTTTCTCTTCTTCCTTCATTCGTGCCTGAGGAACGAAAAGCCAAAATGGTTGAGAGAGTACCATTGACGACTCCTAGATCGTTCCCAATCGCTCAAGTTGAAAATTGACTTGTTATAGGAATAACATGACGACATCTGCCCTAATGTGTGATTCAATTAGTGATCAATAGAGCGTTGCGAATCATCGCTTTAAACCGTGAGCTTCTGCTTGATTCCTACAAAAAGTTCTGGTTGAGGGAGAGTTTTCCGATTTCCACGTAGGATTTCGTCCTGGAATTCCCGCTATTGTTAACAATTATTTTGAGGGAGGTTGGTTATGCCGTACAACATACTCCTGAGGTCATTTTCTGAAATTCTATAATTATCTATATCCCATATTAAAGTGGTTCAATATATTATTTATCGAGAAAAGTTGATTTCCTTGCAGTAATGCAAAGAAAAAAAAGAAGTGGTATGGGGTCAGCAAATCTGTACTTCACTCCGGAATCAAAAGAATTTTTAAAATATAAGAATAAAAAATTATTTAAAAAAAACCAAGCTCACTATTTTTATGTATTCACTTTTAGTGGATTTTTCATTGGAATATATAGAGCAGAAATAGTCTCTCTTCACTGTTCACTGACGAAGGGCGGGAAATCTCCTCGAAAATGTAATATTCAATGTTGTATATTCACAACACTCTTTATCCCACCTGTTCTTATTTACTATATATATAGATTCACAGCCATGAGTGTTTCATCTTCTTTATATGTATATGTATATATTTAAACATATTGTGTTGCTTTATCTCTGCTAATGTAATATTTTTGCTACTGTTATGCAAAATCAATAAAACCAAAATTGTGGATTTGGATAAATTTCCATTCCTGATCATTCAAGTTTACTTTGTTTTTACAAAAATTTTTAGTTTATCATTAAACTAAAATGTGTTAATTTTCAATATGTTGAGTTAAATAATTCACTTGGTACATTAAAAAAAAAATAAGAAAAAAAAAAAAAGAGAAAGAAGAATGCATTTGATGTTATAGATAATCCCTACTCATTTCGATTATCTACATAACCATTTAACATATTTTTCAGTTTCACTTTGGAGTTTTATGCGTAGTTTCACTACAAAAAACCATTAAAACTATTTAAAACTGATTAAGTTACTAACAATTTGTGTGTATTTATATATAACATCCTCACATACACATACACACACTGAAACAATTTAGTGAGCTTCATTTTTAAATCTCTTTAAGGGTGAGATTGGAGAAAATATTGAACAAGTTTTCAAAAAATCTGTTGCGAGAACAATATTATTAGAGGCTACTTTTCTTTAACATTTGCTGAAACTCATGTTCATATAAACTCTCAAGCCCATACCTTATATATATTTTATACAAAGGGTTTATTTTCAATATCATATAAATATCTCATAATGAGGGAAAGTTCTGTTTATATTTGTATGATGACACTGAAGCAGATCACTCTTCACAATTTAACCCATAAATTTCTCATATGAAGTTGATATTTATTAAAAAATGACCTATTTTATTTTCTTGAAAAATATATATATTTTTGGAATATTTTTAATTTAGGAGTTCATTTAATAATTTAGATTAATAACAGGCTTTATCAAAAGAAAAATGGGTTTCCTGTAGGTGGCTCCTTGGCATAATCTTTTGTGCCATTTAGAGAAGAGAATTTGTAGTTAAACTTTTAGCTGTATGCATAAACAAATTTGAATTTACTCTTATGTTCCTTGTTGATTTTCATTGTTGTTAGTTTCAGCTGTTTTGATAATTATGGAGGGTCTTACAGTAAGCACATCCCACAATTGTTACAAGTTTATTCAATTATGAATAAAATATCTAAAGACTATATCATTATTATACAATTTTATCTCAAGAAATGGCCACTTCCATAGAATATACAAGAAAAATGCAGCTGCTGGCTTGTAAACTATCCTTTATCACCTCTAACAAATGAAAAAANTTCTATATTTAAAAAAAATTGTTTTTATTGAAATATGAGATATATATATATATATGAAGGGAAGTTATTCAAAGGTTATTTATTTCGCTAATCCAAACTTTGGCTATAGTGTTATTTACCTACTAAGGTTATACATACTTTTATTTCCGTGAACGAAAAAATGTATCACAAACATTGTTGGTTACAGATTTCAAAAAATATTTCAGTTTCGATTACCACTGAATATCGTATCGAATAATTTCAATGTGAAGTCAAATGTGCTTGTATTTGTCGCATATTGTTCTCCTTAAATATGGATAAATATATAAATATTTATCCATATTTAAGGAGAACAATAAAAATATAGTGTTTGGGATTTTTATGCGTTTGTATTCAATTGGTTCATTAAATAGTACCGAATTTCATTTTGAAAATTGCCGATATTTAATCAATATTAAGAAAAGTATTGAATATTTGAAAATAAATTTAAAAAATTTATGTTATCGGAGATGTGATAATTATGTGAACCGTCTGTTAAGGCTCATCTCATGGTGTTACAGAGAAAAATATATTGAATTTCAATATATTGTCCAGGGAAGAGAAACTCAAGGAAAATAGTATAATGAGTGTAACCGTCCAAAATTTATAGATATTTTAAAATTTTAACCCTTACCTTAACCACCCCAGGATAATTCAATAAATTAAAAACAATATGAGTCATGTACATTTGATCCAGGTGACAACACGTCCCTTCTCGCCTTCATGACATTCCTGAAGATGGCTTTCAAAGTATGTGGGAACGTCGGCAAATAATATAAAAAATACATTTTTTAAATAGTATTTTATTGTTGCTCAACCATGACCCCAACATATTCTCTACTACTGAAACTATATCATTTCATAAATATATACAGAATATTAGGAATATTCTGATAGCACTTATTGTAATAACGCCTAAGTGAGCTTCTGTCTTTTGAATACAATTTCCTTTGACATTGCATCGTTTCGAGTAAGTCAGTTTCCATCTTCAGGCTACAAGATTGCACTCATCTTTCTGGTTCTCCACTGCTTGATTAGATTTCAACTTAAATTTGGAAGTTGTAAGTGCATAATGTATACAGCATTTCAAAGCTAGCAGTACAACTCATTCTTTTCTCTTATATATTGCGATATATGGCTGACAAATATTAAGATTTGAATATAAATGGGAGTGTGTGAGATAAGGTTGAGTTCGGGCCAATAATAGGAGGGAATCGCATTTAATGTCAATTGCGAATAAAGAACTTAAGTTATTTCGCTGCAGACGGCGTCATAATTAGTTTAGAGTAATAAAGCTCAATATAGTTATGTTTATTGAAAAAAAAAACTGTTTAGGAAGTTAAACAAAAAAATCAAACAATTATAAATAGACAATTAATGAGAGGGAATAGAATAAAAAAAATCTATCTCTCCCAGCCAAGAATCGAACCTGGATCTCCTTAATTGTTAAAGTTTACATGGGATAATAAACCACGACCAAACAAATATTTATAAATCATAAATAGAGGTTTACCTGTAACTCAAAGTTTTAATTTTGAAGCTCGGAAGCGTCAATTAGTTTATTTTTCTCAATGACAGGGTATATCGCTTTTCAACGTAAATTCAAACGATAAGGTAGTTATAGAGTGAAATTGTATGAGTAGGATTAACTGGAGGATTAACTGGAATATCTAGTAAGAGTAAAAGAAATTTCCTGTACATGAAGAATGTAATATTTAATTTAGAGTGATGTAACTCAACACAGATTCGTTTAATGAAATGTTTTAGGAGTTGGTTAAAGTTTTTGAGTGTTTTATTCAATTACAATAATTTTTTTCCTCATTCAAGATTTTAAGATTCGCTAGCGAAATTCCCCTAGTAATATTATGTAATACCAGACTCTTGAGGACTATAAATAAGAGCTGTCATGGAGCTAGGAAACTTTGACTGCGACATACTTGTAGAAAATGTTTAAATTTCGTGTTTTACTGCCTCGTACTGTATCACTAGTCCACATCCTCGGCATGGGAATGGTCGCATCGCAATTTATAACTCTACTTATCTCTCCAGGACTTATCGGAGTACCGCATACGAACTCCCTTTTCTTAATTTATCGAAACTCCCCACTGTCGAAGGGAACTTGAGGGCAAAGTTGAGTGGCGAAGACAGTGTCAGCGCACCGCAGTTTAGTTATTCAATCTCGCTAATGGAAGGCGGAGTGGGCCCTTTAAGAAGACGTCTTATCCTAGCAAGGGACTTAGCTCCAAGTAAGACAACTTATCCCCCCCACCACCGCTTGCGTAGGGAAATCAAGCCCTTCTCCCCCCCTCCTACAACACTATCTCCTAAAACTTGGACTTTTATCTTCTACACAACTCAAGTAATCTCCTCAGCCGCCATTAATAATGCAATTGCTTTGAGTTAAGTAATATACTTATAAAATAAGTCAGGAGCTGCATGATCAAGAAGTACCTGGATGAGGGTATATGACGAACTATAAGACGGAGAGGACAATAAGCGTAAAAAAAGTATCAGTAGCAAAAAAGAAAGAGTGGGAGAAATACTCACCCTTCTTAGTTATATTTGTAAATATCATAATAAAGAATTGGGTAAAAACGTTATGCAGCATAAATTTAAGAAAAATTGCATTTACTCCTGTTCTACTAACATTTATGAAACTCAAATAAAAACGAGATATTGATACAACAAAATTTGGTTTCCCTTTAATTCATGCTTCTCCTTATTTTATTTTAACTGAAAATGAATTTATTCAATATGTTTGCAATGAAAAGACTAAATAGCAAATTAAGTATACATATTTGAAAAACAAAACCCAACACTCGAAATTCTTTCTTAAATATCTTCCGTAATAAGCATGTTTTTTATTTATTTTTTAATAAATTTTAACAATATAAGTAAATTTACCGTTTCTTCTTCCGGGTTGGACCGTGCAAGTTGTTGATATTTGCCGAGCTTTCGCACATCATGTGATGGCTTCTTCAGGGCTCAAAAGAGAATTCTCTTTTCAGCCCTGAAGAAGCCATCACATGATGTGCGAAAGCTCGGCAAATAACAACAATTTGACGCGGTCCAACCTGGAAGAAGAAACGGTAAATACTTCTGACGAACGTCGAAGCCTACGTGAACAAATATAAGTAAATATTACAATTTTCTTTTATTTATTTATTTTTTGTTTTATTTCTTTTTTTGCAACGCTAATAATAATGAATTTTTGTTACCCCCATAAATCCTCCCCTTCCTCTAGGCTGAGTTTAAATGTTTGATATATATAATTTTAAATGGGTCATATTTATAGTTTCTGCGATGTAGTGATCGGTAATCTGTTTAAATTTTTCACTAGTCATGTCACGGTCCCAACATAAATAGCTTCCTTTTCCGATGGAAAATTATCTGAAAAACATTTCAGCTAAAATATGATCTGTTCAAAATTTTATAAATACAACTTAGTATTTTCCATCAGTATTAAAAAAAATCAAGCAGCTAGAACAGTATGACCATATACCTTTTTTAGTGTACCATTGTCTTTGAATAACATCTGTAATATGTATTACTTTCCTGGGACTTGGGAATGTATGACCTTTGCCGGACTTATTCTACTTACATTTTACTTACACAGACTTAATTATTGTTATAAAAAGTTAATTAAAAGGACTTCAAATGTCCTAAGTTATATAATAATTGCTTAAAATGGCACTATTTTTACTTATTAAATATAATTTAAGATTTTCCTTCTCTTACTTATTGTTACTGGACGTTAAAGTGGTGGCTAGCCTTATTTATGTCACATATGTAATTGTGATTTAATGCAAGGGAATAGAATAAAAAATCTATCTCTCCCAGCCAAGAATCGAACCTGGATCTCCTTAATTGTTTAAAGTTTACATGGGATAATAAACCACGACCAAACAAATATTTATAAATCATAAATAGAGGTTTACCTGTAACTCAAAGTTTTAATTTTGAAGCTCGGAAGCGTCAATTAGTTTATTTTTCTCAATGACAGGGTATATCGCTTTTCAACGTAAATTCAAACGATAAGGTAGTTATAGAGTGAAATTGTATGAGTAGGATTAACTGGAGGATTAACTGGAATATCTAGTAAGAGTAAAAGAAATTTCCTGTACATGAAGAATGTAATATTTAATTTAGAGTGATGTAACTCAACACAGATTCGTTTAATGAAATGTTTTAGGAGTTGGTTAAAGTTTTTGAGTGTTTTATTCAATTACAATAATTTTTTTCCTCATTCAAGATTTTAAGATTCGCTAGCGAAATTCCCCTAGTAATATTATGTAATACCAGACTCTTGAGGACTATAAATAAGAGCTGTCATGGAGCTAGGAAACTTTGACTGCGACATACTTGTAGAAAATGTTTAAATTTCGTGTTTTACTGCCTCGTACTGTATCACTAGTCCACATCCTCGGCATGGGAATGGTCGCATCGCAATTTATAACTCTACTTATCTCTCCAGGACTTATCGGAGTACCGCATACGAACTCCCTTTTCTTAATTTATCGAAACTCCCCACTGTCGAAGGGAACTTGAGGGCAAAGTTGAGTGGCGAAGACAGTGTCAGCGCACCGCAGTTTAGTTATTCAATCTCGCTAATGGAAGGCGGAGTGGGCCCTTTAAGAAGACGTCTTATCCTAGCAAGGGACTTAGCTCCAAGTAAGACAACTTATCCCCCCCACCACCGCTTGCGTAGGGAAATCAAGCCCTTCTCCCCCCCTCCTACAACACTATCTCCTAAAACTTGGACTTTTATCTTCTACACAACTCAAGTAATCTCCTCAGCCGCCATTAATAATGCAATTGCTTTGAGTTAAGTAATATACTTATAAAATAAGTCAGGAGCTGCATGATCAAGAAGTACCTGGATGAGGGTATATGACGAACTATAAGACGGAGAGGACAATAAGCGTAAAAAAAGTATCAGTAGCAAAAAAGAAAGAGTGGGAGAAATACTCACCCTTCTTAGTTATATTTGTAAATATCATAATAAAGAATTGGGTAAAAACGTTATGCAGCATAAATTTAAGAAAAATTGCATTTACTCCTGTTCTACTAACATTTATGAAACTCAAATAAAAACGAGATATTGATACAACAAAATTTGGTTTCCCTTTAATTCATGCTTCTCCTTATTTTATTTTAACTGAAAATGAATTTATTCAATATGTTTGCAATGAAAAGACTAAATAGCAAATTAAGTATACATATTTGAAAAACAAAACCCAACACTCGAAATTCTTTCTTAAATATCTTCCGTAATAAGCATGTTTTTTATTTATTTTTTAATAAATTTTAACAATATAAGTAAATTTACCGTTTCTTCTTCCGGGTTGGACCGTGCAAGTTGTTGATATTTGCCGAGCTTTCGCACATCATGTGATGGCTTCTTCAGGGCTCAAAAGANTATATATATAAATGATATATATATACATATACTTTTTTTTGACTGTACGCACTTTGGTGTCCGCAATTTTTAAAATAAAGGGAGAAAATTCCTTAAGACTTATTAATATGGGATAAAACATCATTACTATAATAATACAATAATCGTTTGTGTTAGGGATTAGAGATTTAAAAAAATAGGAAGTATTATTAGGTTGTAACTTTATAACATTTTTAGCCTACAGGTTTTTAAAGTGAGTTCAATTTGGACCCGAAAGAGTAAAATGTAATTATCTAAGGTTCATTTTCAATCAAATTTTTTACGAATCAAACGTAGGAAAGATGTAAGTTTTTGCAGCTCTTGCTTGGTAGGTGTTTTATGTTTCTGGTGCAGTCTCAAGTCAAAAACCATATATTCTTTGTCCTTTCCACTAAATACAGAAGAAGTTGAAGGCGTCTTTCAAATCTTATCTTTAAGGGAGGCTTGGGAAAATAATAAATAACTCCCCTTGGATAGTGGGGTTCGAACAGCTGGTACCTATACAAGACCGCTTTCGCCTTCTGAATGACCATTTACAGACAGTTGGGAGGAAGGCTAATGGCCGATGTACTCATTAAGACGCGCAGAAACCCCTGTTTGAAGTCCGTGCGCTTGACCAGACTGCTTCCTTCTCTGTGTTGGGGTGGAGAGGGGGGGGTTTCTTCAGCTACTCGGACAAGACGCAGAGAAAGAACTATTGCATTTTTCCGAGGGGGGATTCAGGAAGTCTAAGAGAAGCAGTGGATTGTTCCATTGGGTCGTTAACTCAATGGATTGGGATCGGTGTTTCTTACCGGCCGTTTCCTCAATACCTGCTACACCTCCAGAAAGGGGGGGGGGGCGGTCGCAATCCTCAGCCGCAGTGAAAAGTTCTCCGCCATCACTCTTTGACACTTGACATTATTATTTGTCAAAAATGATTATAAAAAGTCCCTCACACTGCAGTTGAATACAGACAGTGACAGTGAACACATATATACGGTCACGATGATGGACAATGTCCGAAAGCGCTCGCCAACAGAAGATGGTTTGCAGAAACCAACGAAGACGGATAATAGAAGGTATGAGAGTTCTATATATATATATTTGTTTGGTTTCTATCTTTTGCAATTCTTAAATTAATGAAACCAATTTCGCTATAGTGCTTCATTCTGCAAACGGTTGAGTTCGTTAATGCGTTCGTCAAAAGCTTAAATCCGTCAATTGAGAGGAGAGGGTTAGAGAGAAACTAAAATTTAAAGTTCTTATTAGTTATTTTTGGGTAGAAAGAGTTACGTGCAAAATGTTGTTTTTTCACATTTATGTCCTATATTCCTTCCCGGTCAGTCTAGAGCCAACCTCAGTAGTCATACCTTTTACGCANTTCTCGTATAAAGCGACTGAAGACCATCACGCAAGAGTTGCGTAAACTAAGCAGATTTCCCATGTTTTCCCATTAATATGGACATACGTACATGAGAGCAAACGAAGAATTAGATCTTACAGGCCGAAGATCAAGGGATCCACTGAGGCATTCTTGTTTTATTCGTAAATGTATTTCCCTTAACAAACATTATTAATCAAAATGTTAAAATATGTAATTTGGCATTTTGCCACTTGTAATAATATAAAAACTTTTTCGCAGTTCGAAAAAAGAGGTAGTAAATATTTTAAAATTTGCTTTTCCTCTAAACTCTCCTCTATTTCAATTTTAAATAAAGATATAACTTGTGGAATTTAATCCCACGTTAAATTTTATACAAGATATGCCATGGTAGTGAGAAAAAAAAATGAGAACCTAACAAATAGCCAACAATATTAGCTCCTTCGAGAACAAGACGATCTAACTCGGGGGTTTAGACTCGGAGTAAAGTGCGGGGAGTAGAAGGAATTATCTTGCCTTTCTCGGTTTTGCAGTGGTCAGCATACTAGCCCGGAAAGTAGGAGACCCGGGTTCGTGTCCCGGTTGAGGTAGTAAGATTTTTTATTCTGGCTCCCTTTGCACCCCTCTCTTTCATTCGATTTAAACCAAAAAATCATTTAACAGTTTGCATTATTAAAAAAATCCCTTATTCCTTATTGTGTTTCTGCATTTTAAAAATAAGAGGGAATACCTCATTCTAAAATATCTCCTCAATACTCATGTTTTAAAAAAAAAAATTTTTTTTAAATGTTACAAAATATGTATGTCATAGAATTAAAATTTTAAATCTATTTTTTTTCTAAATATTTTTCTTCGTAACTTAATAATAACTAAGATATAAATATTTAAAATGTTGTTCCTCTTAAAGAAGCCTCATTCTCCTGCCCCAATAAAATCATCCAATAGTTATCATAAACATGATAAATTATCGAATTTAGTTTGATTCCTTATTTACAAATCTGCGGACTTTGGAGATAAATATAGTGTGAGTAATTGATCATTTTATGAAATATATTTTGAAGATTTTTGAGGATCTAGATAAAATAATTTTGAAATATTACAAAATTTCGAGAATACATTTTCTCTTCTTCAGGGCAAGGCTAAAAAGTCAATAGTTACACCTTATCTTTGTAGAACTGCAAGTCAACAAGAAGAAATGTGCAGATGTAAAAAGATTACGAGTAACTCTTGAACTTTCTAGTCCTGCCCTGAAGATGAGAAAAGTACTGGTACAAAATTATTTAAGGCCTTCAATGACCTTCAAATTTTATACACACGGTGAAACTCGTTTCATATTAAAATGTTCAAATTTTGAACGACCAACATTTTTAGCTTCAACCCATTCAGGACCAGTAAATATATTCCATATCTGTTGGAATTTTTCAAAAATGGTACTGACGTGAATAACTTGATTTCCTCGAGAGAAATCTGCTAAAAAATATGAACGTTATTTACAATTAATAATTTTTAGTGCAAGGGAACATAATAAAAAATCTAACTGTCCCAGCCTGGACTCGAACCTGGCTGTAATCGGTAACGCACCGGCCCGGAAAGCAGGAGATCCAGGTTCGCGTCCTGGCTGGGACAGTTAGATTTTTTATTCTGTTCCCTTGCACTAAAAATTGTTCAAATTTACGTGGGATTAAATACCACAAAAAAAATATTTATAAAGTTATTTACAATTCTCTCCTTTGGTGAACTTGTTTTCCGATTTGACCTATTAATGACTTATCTCACAGCTTGAAAAAAGAAACCAAAAACCATTTTGGTTACTATATTTTATAAGAAAAGAAAGCCACCGACCTTTTTTTTTATTTAGTTAAAT
The DNA here is from genome assembly GCA_000696205.2 of Oncopeltus fasciatus. NCBI lineage: Eukaryota > Metazoa > Arthropoda > Insecta > Hemiptera > Lygaeidae > Oncopeltus > Oncopeltus fasciatus. The sequence continues at coordinate 260,733 of KZ807593.1, forward strand.
ATCTTAATTAAATAGGATAAGCATTACGATATTTTACTATATAAGATGTAACTACTAATGAATTATAAATCTATATTTTACTGTTCTAGTAATTTTTTTTCTGAAAAAATTTTATATTTGATAATAACCATGGTAGTAGTTATTTTCCATTTGGGACTTAAATCCCTCCTACCACTGGATTGTTTCAATCATTAACGAATGCTGCGCCAGTTAATAAAAAGCATATAATATACCAAATTCAATTAGTTTATTTATTTTATCATACAAACATGAAAATATTTACATTTGTATACAAATATATTTGTATATAATGTGTTTATCCTTTTCTTGTGTAGGATTGTTAAAACTTGAAGACAAATTAGCATGTAACTTGATTTCTGTTCTCTGTGGAAAATGTTTCGATTATCGGATATCCATACAAGACTGGAAATTCCTTTTTATGTTGTGTTATCGGCAAGATAACACAGTAGCAAATGTAACATATGACCCAGAGTGGGATATGTCCTATGACGTCACAGAGAAAGCGGTAATGTGCTGACCCTGGGTTTGCGCAACATGTACCCAAGGAGCTCGTTAGTTTGTTGACTTATTATCTCCAGACGTGAGATATTTGTTACATTTCGTATCTCTTTGTGGAGTCCATAACGACAGTTCTTCCGTCACAACTCCTCCGTGTGAGTTCCTGCAGTCGAACCCCACATGGCTTTGACCTCAAAAGCCTAAGTAGCTTTAGGCTACTTGAACAAGTAAATTGTACTATTAGGTAGTATTTGTACTTAGGAAACAGGACTTAAGCTCTTACATTCATAAAGTAAATAAATTACAAGGCATTATATATGCTTATTTTGACGAGTCAAGGTTATTGACTTAAGCCTTGTCATTGGGTTTGTATTTCAGCAAATAATAAAATATATTTGTATATAATGTGTTTATCCTTTTCTTGTGTAGGATTGTTAAAACTTGAAGACAAATTAGCATGTAACTTGATTTCTGTTCTCTGTGGAAAATGTTTCGATTATCGGATATCCATACAAGACTGGAAATTCCTTTTTATGTTGTGTTATCGGCAAGATAACACAGTAGCAAATGTAACATATGACCCAGAGTGGGATATGTCCTATGACGTCACAGAGAAAGCGGTAATGTGCTGACCCTGGGTTTGCGCAACATGTACCCAAGGAGCTCGTTAGTTTGTTGACTTATTATCTCCAGACGTGAGATATTTGTTACATTTCGTATCTCTTTGTGGAGTCCATAACGACAGTTCTTCCGTCACAACTCCTCCGTGTGAGTTCCTGCAGTCGAACCCCACATGGCTTTGACCTCAAAAGCCTAAGTAGCTTTAGGCTACTTGAACAAGTAAATTGTACTATTAGGTAGTATTTGTACTTAGGAAACAGGACTTAAGCTCTTACATTCATAAAGTAAATAAATTACAAGGCATTATATATGCTTATTTTGACGAGTCAAGGTTATTGACTTAAGCCTTGTCATTGGGTTCGAATTTCAGTAAATAATAAAATATATTTATATATACTTCGAACTAGAAGTGGATTATCTATGATAATTATAGGCACATCACTTAAGTAATATTCTCTGAGCATTTTAACAGAGAATAAGTGGTCATGTAAAGATGAAGTTAAATTAAAACTAGCTATGTATGTCTGGGAGTAAGACGCAGAAAGATTAAAAGTATATCACTTTGCTTGACAGTTCAAGGTTCATGGTTCGTAGACGATTCGTGGACCCATGAGGATACTCCAAGGAAAGGTATTGCAGAAATATACTCTCCCTCTCCTTAGAGCATGGATGGAGTCGGATGTCACACAATGGCCGAATCACTTAAGGCTGATTCCGATTGCAAAATTCACATTTCACAGCTCCATCTATGACGTAGAGATTTCTCTAAAGCTCAGTGTTATCTTCCTAACAAAGTATCTTCAATCCTCGGAGGCCAAGGACCAATAGGAGGTCTCTCTTCATTCTGTGTTCGCACGGCCATTTTGTACTCCTTGACATCTTCTAACTCCGAAAAGTTCTCGTACAAAGCTCTGTGCTCCTAAAAAGTTGGTTATTTCTCCTTACAGATCAGTGCAATCTTCTTAAGGAGCTCCTCTAGATCCAGGACCCTTACTTCACAAACAACTGTATAAATGATGAAGCCGGGACCGTAGCCTGACATCATGCAGTGTTCATTCGGCGACTTTTTATGCTACAAAGAGTTTTATATCTTTTTTTTTTCTTAATTTATAGTGTTAACCTCCCTTTTAACAACTTAGGGTCATGGAAGGAGGGGATATCTACAGGTTGNGAGCTCCTCTAGATCCAGGACCCTTACTTCACAAACAACTGTATAAATGATGAAGCCGGGACCGTAGCCTGAAGTCATGCAGTGTTCATTCGACGACTTTTTACGCTACAAATCTATGAGTTTCATATCTTTTTTTTTTCTTAATTTATAGTGTTAACCTCCCTTTTAACAACTTAGGGTCATGGAAGGAGGGGATATCTACAGGTTGCCACCCCAATCTAAACACCCATTGCTCAGGACAAGCCATTATATTTAATTAAGAGATTGACATGGCGGGATTCGAACTCACATCACCAGAATTCTGAGACCCAAACGGATCCCATGAGCTACCCTGGCTCATTGAATTTCATATCTACCAAACTGAATGATATCTCATATTTATAGCTATTATTTTATTAATAGCTTAGGGTCATGGAAGGAGGGGATATCTACAGGTTGCCACCCCAATCTAAACACCCATTGCTCAGGACAAGCCATTATATTTAATTAAGAGATCCACATGGCGGGATTCGAACTCACATCACCAGAATTCTGAGACCCAAACGGATCCCATGAGCTACCCTGGCTCATTGAATTTCATATCTACCAAACTGAATGATATCTCATATTTATAGCTATTATTTTATTAATAGCTTATCCCTTATCTATATAATAATATACTAATATTTTACTTAGTAATATACCCTTTATGCTCGTATGTTTCATACTTTCTGTATATGCAAATTAAAAAATGTATAATATTAATTACATCAATAATATATCTCATATGCATTTGTATTATCATGTTGTTCACTTTAGGTTTTTATGAAAAAAACAAACAAAAACAAACAAAAAAAAACACTTCTGCTAATAACTGAATTTACTTCATTTTATTTATTAACCATTTAAACACTTGGATTAACGGAGAAGGAACCAGATAAAAACTCTATCAAAGACCACCTTACTTGTAAGACCAGTAATGTTGGATAGGCTAAAGTATACAAAATAAAATTTCCTTGAATGATGGGCGAACTGTGGAAATAAAAATGTTAAAGACAAATCTATTAATTGCCAGAAATCTGACATTTTCTTTTTTAGGAAATAATTTTCTAAGAGATAACCTTTTTGTTGAGCGGACATTTATTTCTTCAGGAGAAAAGAAATCTCCTCACTTCATAGCTAATGTGTGCAAGAAGACTTTCCGAAAGGCACCGAACAAAAGAAGTAGAATAACCTTCTCAGATGTCCTTCTAGAACATTCCTCGAGGGCATTGCTTCGGCAATAATGGAGATTGATTCGCCGTTAACTGTGAAAAATCTATCCTTAGAGTAGACTTTATACAGTTCAATCTAGGGGCTCGTGTAAAATCCCGCGTCAATGCATAAAATTTTAAATATAAAATTATACATTGATGGCTTAAAAGGGGAAGGTTTTACATTGTTTTTACTCAGTAACATAATTCACTATCCTTAAATAGTTCAAATAACGACTTACAATATTTGATATAGTACGACAAAAATTGTCATATAGGAGATGCGTAAACTAAGCGAATACCTTAATTTCTAATCGATAAATATTATCATTTGAACTGTCCATATCAAGGTTAAAGCTAATGTCCCTGAAGATGACAATAGGCCTATCTTGGGGTGAAAAGTGGAAGGCAAAGCTCAACCAACTTAGTTTAATGTTATGTATTAAGTTTAATATTATCCTTAATATGCGTTTTTGTGAAAATAAATTATAGAAAATTTAATTTTGTATTTATTAAGTATATGTATTTTCATAACCCCAATAATAGCAAAGTTATTAGATATTGTTTTTCTCACTGTAAATTATTCTCCTCTCAAACCTATTTCAAACAAAGATAAAACTGATTAAATAATTATAAAAATTAACCCAAAGATTGAATTGCTTATATATATATATATATTCTAAGAGAGTGGGGCTCGAAAACTCATAAAATTTATAAAATTGAGACTAAATATAGACTAAAATGGTCTCCTTAGCCCCTTTGTTTTGTGATTAAAAGTGGCATGTACAATTTCGTTGCGAGAAACTAAAAATTGAGCAAACATTGTGCATTGACAGACAGATACTATACAAATTGACGACCGTTTTTCGCTTTTGGTGCTCAACCACATTCTTTTGGAATTCCCTGCAAGGAAGAAAGGAACTTAATCTGTTTCACAAAACTTTCTTACGCAAAATGGCACTGATTAAATTCCCCAACATTTCACAGCAAACAGAGAGGCTTTTAAAGTGTTTATTTTTGTAGAAATTAACTGCACTAATACCAAAATATTTCTTCCATCTCTCCTTAAATAAAGTTAATTCAATAATTAGTACATGTCAAAACTTCACAAACACACACACCTGTTAATTACTCATCACTGATTAGGGGAGCGAGGTTATAGAGATCATTTTGAGAAATCGTTAATATATTTGGAGATATCTTTTGTTGGGGTTCAGTCAAGGTTGACCCAAAAAATACAATGTTTTACACAAATGTGTATTTTTAATTATTTAATTAATCTTTAAAAAATTAGGTGGGGAAGTCGTGCCACCTGGATCAAATCTTCATGACTGAATATGGAAAACTATCCATTTGAATTAATATATTAAGCAGTTAAAAACAATTCTTGAAATCCCTCCAAGATAAAATTAATTTTTCTAATATTTATTAACTAAACATTTTTTTTTTTTTTTTTTTTTATTTATGAAGAACGCCAATTGAAGAAGATTCTTAAGAAAGTAACTCCGAGGTCTGGATAGCCCCCCTTTTTTTAAGTTTCAGTCCAATTGTATGTTTGGATTTCTTGTAGTATACAGCTATCTAAATTAATTTTTGGCTAAAATTAGAATAGCAGGAGTGTACTTAAGAATAATGTCAAATTGAATTGTCGCCAGTATTCTGAATTGATTTTAGTGATGCAAAAATATGAAAAAAAAAAATAATAGAAGTATTTTCCACATTTAATTTTCTATGGAATATATTTGTGTGTGACCTAGAAGTCTTCTGCTCCGGACGGTCAAGGGCCTGCCTTAGTGATCTTACCTTTCACTGTGATTACTTTTTCCAAGCTTCAATGATCTCCATTGGTTCTTGTTGAGTCTGCAAAAGAGACTGTCCTTCATTCGCCGCTCCTTGGCGCTGTAGGAAGCGCTGAAGACTTCCAGAGCCATGCATGGCAAATCGCCAGCGAGATGGACATGGATACCCGTGTGCGAGCATGGGAACATACCCACATTATCCATACCCTCCCTTTCACACAGTGTTTACGTAATGCAAACGCGAATTTGTTCCCGTGTGGATCCCACCACTAAACAATGGTCTATAGTTATTCTGCACATAATATCCAAACAAAACAGTAGAATGTAACTTTAAAAAAAAAAAAAGAAGATAAACAATTAATGCGAGGGAACAGAATAAAAAATCTATCTGTCCCAGCCAGGGCTCGAACCTGGATCTCCTGCGTTCCGGGCCGGTATGCTTCCATTACACAACTGGGGCGAGCTAGATAACTTATTCAATTCCCAAAACACAAAATTTACGTGGGATAATAGACCACAACTAAATTAATATTTATAAATGAAAATAAAAAGTAAATAACGAAAGTCAATAAATAGCTAAATAATGTCAGCTCCTGCGAGCATAAGACGATGTATTCGTCTTTCTCGTGAGTTAGGCTCTCGCTAGTATGTTGGGAATTTAATAAGTTATCTAGCTCGTACCGGTGGTGTAATAAAAGCATACCGGCCCGGAAAGCGGGATATCTAGATTCGAGTCCTGGCTGTGACAGATAGAATTTTTATTCTATTCCCTCTCATTAATTGTTTAAAAACGTGGGATAATATAGCACTACTAAATTTATAATTATTAAAAA
>KZ807593.1:271624-293159 GCA_000696205.2 Oncopeltus fasciatus
GTCTTGACAACTATATATATATATAAATACACACTGAACAAGAATATGATTTTCTTTAATTATATTTGTCACTAAATTATTCATTACTATTATATCCAAATATTAAAATAGATACCAAGTTAAATATGTATTCTATTAAATATATGAATGTAACATTTACTAGAAAAATATATTACTGGGGATTCACTACTACTTTAATAATTAATTATGCAGTATAAAATAAGGATAGATAATAGTATTTGGAAAGTGTTCAGCATTATCGAAACATGCAAAAGAGAATAAACATAGTGTTAACTTCCATAATATACTAATTTTTTACAAAGTAATACCATCAAAAGAAAAATAAGTTATGATTTTTATTATAACTTTTTAAAAGAGAAAACTAAAATTTCATTGGTGATATATCAAGTAGTACTTATGGAAAATATCTAAAAACAGGTATGCATTCTAACTTAAGGGTTTTTTTGTTGTTTTTTTAACCTTTATTTATCTATTAAATTCTGTTAAAAATAAATAAAAACATTTTGTATTTTGATAACAATGTATAATAGAAAATAAATGACATTAATGAAAGTCACATGAGGAGAGGAGGTGACTAGTGACACCACTCAAAATTTAAAATTTAAAATGTCTTTATATATTTAAAATATATCTAGCTATAATTTGTTATAGATGTGGTTAAAATATGGTTAAAATCATTTTGTGCATTAGATGTTTTATTTATCTTAATCAAAATAATATGATTGCTCGTCGCTATAGTACTTCACTTATTAAATGTTGTTTTTCCACAGAAGAACTTTATTTATTTTCAAAATAAAGAAATAAATACAGAATAGCAACCCTCACTGTTACGCCATAAAACTTTTGTATTATAACGTAATAACGCTAAGTTTTTACTTTTAATTTAATTAAGACTATTTATTTTTTTCTTATACGCAAGGATATGTCTGGATATCTGATGGTATTTCGTGCTGTCGTCTTTATTCAAGGGTTGAATGTTGTGGAAGTTTCTTTACCTCTGATAATACATATTTCAATACTTTCTAAGAGTTTAACAAGAAATGCAAAGGGAGCCAGAAAACAAATCTAACTACCTCAGCCGGCACTCGAACCCGGGTCTCCTGCTTTCCGGGCAGATATGCTGACCCCTACACTAACGGATCAGGATTGAACATAATCTATTCAACTCTCGGCACTATACTCCGAGTCTAAACCCCAAAGTAAGACGAATATATCGTCATATGCTCGAAGGAGCTAATATTGTCGGATATTTGTTAGACTCTCGCTTTTTCAAATATTTCTTTTTTAAATAATGAAATTATTTGTGGTATGTAATCCCACGTTGAATTTCTCGGCTGAGGTAGTAAGATTTTTTTTTCTGGCTCCCTTGCATTTCTTGTAAAAAATTTATCGTGCGATTACATACCACAATTAATATCATTATCTAACTGTTTTAATGTAAAGTATGTTACAAAATAATCAGAAAATAAATTTCGTTTCCTTACCTGACATTTCAATTTATTTTGTAGATACCTACCGTTCACGGGGTAAGCGAGGCCTACCAGCGCCCATGGACCCGGGAGAGGTGGAGAAGAGACTTGTCGCCGAGATGGGCGAGAAGGTCTGCGTCTACGAGGAGGTGTGCAGTCAGTACGCCATTCAGTCACTCCAACCAGAGGCGGACGTCCACTTGGACTGGGAGGAGATATTCAGGTAAGAAGAGGATTCCAGGTCATCTGGATACAGCAGGCAATGAGATGCCCTTTGAGGTGCTTTGACAGAGTTGTCATTTGGTTTTAGGCAGAACTCTGTAAGGTCATAGTGAGCCAAAACTAATGATTATGGCTAAACACTAACTGTCTGTGGTATATTAAGAGGTAGACAAGTCTTTACAAACTTCAGTCTGTTTTTTTTTTTTTTTTTCCTTTTCCGAAAAGATCCATCAACAATGACTGCTGTTATGACGTATTCAGAATATGTAAAAAATACGCTTTGCTAGATTTAGGATGGTCGCGAATATAGAACTCTACTCATCCCCAGTGTTATTTCTTTAAGAAAAATCCGTGTTGCCATAAAAAATATGGAACCAATATTTGATGATGGCTCCAAGAGCGGCGCTCTATGGAGTAACTATTAGGTGTTCTCACGTCATCATAGTATTGGTCACAGTTTAGATTGATTTGGCTTTCTATTCAAAACAGTTCCCTATCGAATAAAATTGAATTTACTTTACAAATAATATTAGCATTATTTATCGATAAAATTTTTATCAAAATCAGTTTAAAAGTATTTATAATATTTTATGCAAGTACTAATATTTAGTTAGATATATATTGTTTATTTATATTTGTGGATGTACCTTACTCAAATAAAGCAGGTATAACACTAAGAAAATAAATTAAAACAAAAAAATTAAATTAAAATACATAACAATTACAAGTAATAATTAAACAAGAAATCAATGTTGACTATCACATTACCTCTAAAATATAGTTTTGACAATTAATAATGATGTTCACGTAGGCTTCGTCGGTCGTCAGATGTATTTACCATTTCATCTTCCGGGTTGGACCGAGTCAAATTGTTCTTATTTGCCGAGCTTTCGCACATCATGTGATGNGTTTGTTTTCAGTTTGCGTTTATTTTTAATCACTTATTAATATTTGTATACCCTTATGGATACATCAGAAAATTATAAATTTTAATGTTCTTGAGTTGGATTTACTGATTTAAAACTTGAACCAGCAAAAACTAATTACTATTCCACTTCCTATTGAGAATGTAAAACGGATAATTGCAGTTAGTATATGTAACTTCTCTGAAGTAATTGCATCTAGATTTTAGTTTGAATAATTTAAAAGATTGTAATCTCTGAACGCTATGACATATGATTGTTTAGAGGTCAGAGTAGTTTGAATTATAAAATAATTATTTAAATAGAGATATTAGATTAAAAAAGTAAATTAGATGGTCCACACGTTAAAAAAAAACGACACTATACAACTATAACCTGTGCTTCTCCCTAACGACATAAAATGTTATTGGTTAATTATTAATTCCTTTAAATTATTACTTCAAATCTTTACTGCTTTCAACTCATACGCCCCCCTCACCTTAAAATTTACAATTGAAATAGTATCTGAACGCCAACTGCATACCTTTGACACCCAATTTATCCGCTACCCTTATGGCTGAATCCCCATCCCCTAGTACACTTAGATATTTTACTTTACTCAAGCAGAGTCCACGCAACCTTATCACCAAAATTTTAACGTTCCCAAAAGTCTCACACATTGATCACTCCGACATGATATGCTACGCCAAAAACATACAAAAAGTGACAAACATATAATTTTTAGTGAAAGGAAACAGAATAAAAAATCGAACTGTCCCAGCCAGGACTCGAACCTGGATCTGTGCAAATGCACCAACCCGGATAGCAGGAGATCCAGGTTCGAGTCCTGGCTGGGACAGTTCGATTTTTTATTCTGTTTCCTTTCACTAAAAATTATATGTTTGTCACTTTTTGTATGTTTTTGGCGTAGCATATCATGTCGGAGTGATCAATGTGTGAGACTTTTGGGAACGTTAAAATTTTGGTGATAAGGTTGCGTGGACTCTGCTTGAGTAAAGTAAAATATCTAAGTGTACTAGGGGATGGGGATTCAGCCATAAGGGTAGCGGATAAATTGGGTGTCAAAGGTATGCAGTTGGCGTTCAGATACTATTTCAATTGTAAATTTTAAGGTGAGGGGGGCGTATGAGTTGAAAGCAGTAAAGATTTGAAGTAATAATTTAAAGGAATTAATAATTAACCAATAACATTTTATGTCGTTAGGGAGAAGCACAGGTTATAGTTGTATAGTGTCGCTTTTTTTTAACGTGTGGACCATCTAATTTACTTTTTTAATCTAATATCTCTATTTAAATAATTATTTTATAATTCAAACTACTCTGACCTCTAAACAATCATATGTCATAGCGTTCAGAGATTACAATCTTTTAAATTATTCAAACTAAAATCTAGATGCAATTACTTCAGAGAAGTTACATATACTAACTGCAATTATCCGTTTTACATTCTCAATAGGAAGTGGAATAGTAATTAGTTTTTGCTGGTTCAAGTTTTAAATCAGTAAATCCAACTCAAGAACATTAAAATTTATAATTTTCTGATGTATCCATAAGGGTATACAAATATTAATAAGTGATTAAAAATAAACGCAAACTGAAAACAAACGTGTGATTAATAATACTTAATTGAACCATGCTTATAATTTATTGATGTCAGAAACATATTGCGTTCTTACATTTCCAGTTTCTTAAACAAAAATTAAATTATCATAAATGTTTTAAATATAAGGAAATTCTTTCATAATTGTATTTTTTAATTCATGTGATTATTTCTGTAAAATTTTTGATAGTTAAAAATGAAACCTTGTTTTTAATCTTTTGGATATATGAATAAATACTGTAAGTTTTTTAAGGTTACATCTTCTCCGCCCCCACACTCACACACACACACACACACACACACACGCACACACATATATATATATTTACCAAGAAAAGAAATATGTATTCACACTATTGTTTGGTAATCCTTTAGTCCTCAAACTGAATTAATTTGTTTCAATATTAAACTCTGCCTTATATTTATACATACATTTTTTTTTAATCTAAAAGAAACAAACAAGCCCAAATTCAATCCCACATAAAAAAGAAAAGAAGGAAGAGGTCAAATGAATTTCAGAAATCAATTAAGATTCTCAACATAAGTTACAAAGAAAAACCTTAAACTCAACCTGTCTCAACTAGTCAAGGCAATATTTGAAAAAAAGCATGTCCAGAATATATTCACTTTAGAACTATACTAACCTGAAAAAAAATTATGACCCATAGTAAACAATATAAATAGAAATAATTGAAGAAAATTGAGGAAAAATAACAAATACACTAGATATATATAGATAAAATATGATTTATGAAGGATGTGGGGGCCTTAGCAAATAAAAGTATAAATGAACCAAAAAGAGAGTGTAAGGCTAACTAGTAAAAGTAAATGGAGAAACAAGTCAAAACAAGAATTTGGAAATTACTAATTATTTGTTTTCAATTTTTAAATACATGACATCATAAATTTATGGAGTATTTATGAGATTAAAATATATATAAAAAAAAGAGGTGAGTAAGCCCAAACATTAAAAAATACTGAAGACAAGACTGTGTGTTAATCCAAAATAATTATAAAATTTATTCAAAAGGAGAGTATTTTTGATCGTAGATATTATTTTTGTTTGATTTTTTGTTGGGGTTCAGTCAAGGTAGATAAAAAAATAAAAAAAATTTTAAAAATGAGTATTTTTTGGATCTATCTTGACCGAACCCCAACAAAAAACATTTTATTATAAAATTTTTTTCTTTGATGAACTCTTTAAATAGAGCCATAATATTAAATACAGAAGATGAAGTGAGTATATGGTAATGAAGAATTAGGAANAAAAAAAAAAAAAAAAAAAAAAAAAAAAAAAAAAAAAAAAAAAAAAAAAAAAAAAACAATGTTAAGAAATGTGTATCTTAGTTATCTGCCGACGTTTCGGCTTACATTGTAAGCCATCTTCAGGGCTATCAAGAAGGCGAGATTCTTGCCACCAGTCATCAACATTTGATCTAGGTGTCAACAAATCCCCTCTCGCCTTCTTGATAGTCCGGAAGATGTGTTATGGCTCAATGAAAGCCGAAACGATTATATAAAATACACATTTAAATTTTTTTTAAAAATCAACCTTGATCGAACCCCAACATAAATTCTCTACCATTTAAATTTAAAGTATTAAATGGCCATGCTATCCAGCCATATCCGATATCAATTAAGATACTAAAGATGAAGCAAAACTCAAAAACTATGTTAGTTTTACTGATCTCAACCGAAATCAAATCAGTCGATTATTAATTAAAGTTGAATTATTGATATACATTGATATTTATGGTATTGATATTTATATGTTTGTGTGTTTATCTGTATATTGAATATTTGGGTATGTTTTTTTTTAATTTATACTATAAATATGGTGAATGGTAAATTTATACATATACATATATTGTAATATTAATCTACAGCTAATAAATAATTATGTAAATGGAATATGCAGAGGTTCTATTAATGATACTTTGTTCTTGGAATAGTGATATAACTGTATTTTATTTTAGGGCTTTTCTTGCGAAGGATGGTGGATGTTTGAAGAAATTGTTCACTAGTTGTGTTGACATTGACATTGTACTTCTCATTTTCCCCTGGTAAACACAAATACAATGGGCACACTAGAAAGGTGGATTGACAGTACTTCCAGATTTTCGTACAGGAATGTTTATACTTCCTTCGTATGACCGGTTTCCTGTGTTCACGTGAGTGAGTGATGTCACCACAGGTTCTGCTTACCACCATGGAGTTCTGTTAAAAAAAGCATCATGCCTAGTACATAATACATATTGAAATATCTCTGTTATTAACAGCCATTGGTTGTGATTGTTTTAATTACAATTTTTATAAGGAGCAATTACCATTAATTATGAATAAGCTTATCGTTGACCAATCTCCATGTTAACTGTCAATATTAATCATATGATAATTGGCAATATTCCTCAAATGGAAACTAATAGCTAATAATTGCAATACATGATCAGGATTATACATTATTCATGACGTCGTCCTCGATATTGTAAATCTGTTATTATTACTATTATTATTAATATTCCAAAAGCAATTTTACATTTTTTTTTACATTTACATGGCTTGTTTAAACTTTAACGTCAATGATAGCGTTATTTATGAATGGAAGTATGTTAATGTACAGAAAAACTGTACAAGAAAACGTTGGATATCATTCACAAATGCTTGAAAAATGAGTTTCTATACCGTTTTAAAGATAAGATTTTGTTGCAGAACTTACTCTTCATCCTGTTTCTTCCCTTCCAGCCTAGGGTAGCGTTAATCCAGGAATTCCACCCCCTATTTCTGGCATCTTCTTGGTATAGATCCTTTCCCCTAGCTCTGCAACGCCTATCCATATATCCTGGATAGAACAATCTTGGGCGCCCTCCAGATACATCTGGGAGACATTCCATTGTCTTAGGAGGATCTCTGTGGACTTCATCCTAAGAACATTGTCGAACCATTTGATCTAGCAGCTTAATAAGTATGTCTATCCCGAAGTCCTGACGGATTCCGTATGCAGTCTCTCCTTTTTTTTCTAGCAAATATGATGATATTATATAATATAACCCCCCCCCCCCCGCAAAAAAAAAACTATCATACAGAGTTGTTTTTTGCATAGAAATTTTTAAAAATTGTTCTTGACCTTTTTACTAAAAGTCATTGCAAAAGGTCCAAATATAATTTAAAATGCCTATAATAATCCAATTTAGGATTTTTATTTGTCAATTTTGCTTTCCGTTTCAAAATAAATTTCAAAACAATAGAAAAATAAGTTAATAATTATGTGCTTAACATTTAGGTTGTCAATACGACAGTGTTCAAAAGGATTTGAAACTTGTCTGTGATTTCCTTAAGACAAAAATAATTTCTGTTCATTGTCTTCTAGCTTATGAACTAATCTCAGTTCTTTAGATAAAAACTACTGGAAAATATACAATAATCTACTCTTAATGTTCATTAAATATTTCTTTATTTTTTTTCACCTCCAACCTCGTACTCATTTTAGTAAATAACGAGGACTTTTATCGGAGAAAGGCAAATGTTAAATTGTCAATTTAATACATAGAAAATGTTTTGAAATACATGTAATACATGTATACTAAGATATACATAAGATACGCATATTATGTATGCGTTGCTAAGTTGAATGGTTATGCAAGGTTATAATAATAACATTTTAGCAAATTTGCCACAGAAAAATCAAGCTATTCACGTTGATATCATGACGCGACTATTTCAACGGATCTTTACCGATCCCATATTCAGAAAGCCAAAATTAGAAAAAAGCCAAGATTATATATATATATATATATTACAGATATGGTTTCTGCTACTATTTATTTTTTTAGTTATTGCTTTTTTTGGAGAATTTATATTCTACTNATATATATATAATATATAAATACACACACACACTCGAGTGTTTAGCTATAATGTTTGAGCGCTTCCCCCACTCTATTTTCCCGGCCAGGCTAGGGAAAACTTTAGTTTTGATTAATAAGATATAATTCTTCATTTATGTCCACCTTGAATTAAACATGGGAAATTTGCAGCTCCTACATAGCGGGCTCATGTGTAATTAGTGAATACAGATGATTATTCATTTAATCGCTCATTTTGGGGGAGGGGCTTTGATGCTTCTATATTTTGAATAATGAAAAGGAAAATAATTATTAATTTCCAAGAAAAGAAGGAGGCATTATTTTAGGGGAGGTATTGCAAGAGATTTACTTTTTGGTCTTTGTTGCTCTGCAGAGCACATTCCTGGCGCCTCCTGCAGGAATGTCCTTGTCACTCTCGCCATCCTGGAGGCGGTAGAGATCCTCCCACAGCAGCAGGCACTGCTTCACTTGCCCCAGAGACGAGGGCTCCTACCCCCTCGACACCCCTACAAGAGCATGGTAACTGCTTACCTCACCTGTCGGCGCCTCAGATCAACCGATGACCTTTCGCCTTGCTCTACTAGCCGCCATAATCCTGTATCTAGTCAAACAAGCCAAGGATAATCATTTCTACACCATTTGTTCATATAAGGTCATTCTTTCTATATGTCAATCCTGGGAAAAATAGTAGTTATCTCCATTGATTAAAATGAAATAATAATCATTCATAACACTTATTCACATACACACACACACTTATATGTATATATATAAAATAGGATGTACGTATGTATGTAATGTATGGACTTTAAAATGACTGGGCCGATTTTGATGAAATTTTCAGGGAATCCTCAGAATATTCAGGCGGTTGGCACTGTGAAGTCTGATTTTTGATTTTCGGTATGCGGGGTTTTAAAACCCAAATAAAAAACAATTATTTAATTTAAGCATAAGTTTCGTTTTAATTCTCATTAGTTCACATATACACTCACATACACAATCAAGCATAGTACAATATGTCAACCATGTATTTTTTCATAGCCTCAAACTCAGTGACCCATAACGGCGTTTTTAATTTTCTATTTCCCTAAGAAGCAGCAATGAATCGGAAATTATATGAATTAAACTATTTTATGCACTAACAATGAATACATTTTGAATGCATATATTTATATTATTATTATATTTACATTTACTGCAAATATTGACATATTCAGCATTTCTAACACAGATTTTATGTTAATTATCAATAACAAACTGATTATTTTCAAAGCAATTGTTGCAACATTCTGGGCGGACTTTGTTTATGAGCCGAATGTAAATTATGTACAAATCTTCCGATCCTCCAATGTCCTTGCAATACTCAACGCTCCCAATCTTTTGTCTCCAATTCCACCATCCTCCAATCTTTGACAAACCAGATCCTATCTGTCAAAGATGTATGTAGAACACTTCTTTCTTCTCTCCAGTCTTCTCAGACAAATCTCCTTGTAATTCCCAGCCACTCTCAACATCCCAGACACCACTCCTCGCCCATTATCCAGTAGTAGGCCGCATTACTCCAACAATAACATACATGACATACAGACATTTAAATGAGAGTGTAAACATTGCCTTATTTCCCTATTCTCTGTTATAAATAGAAAAAAAACGTCAATTAAAATTTACTTATTATACTTATATATTTAGCTTGGAAAAATTTATAGAAGTTATATAAGAAAAAAAAATATTATAGTAATTACACGTCTTTTACGCAGGAAGCTTGTAATCTAAGTGAAGTTATTACATTCGTACTTGCTGAATGTTTTTTTGGTATTTGAATTGGTGAAAAAACTTTTTTGCCAGTGAAACGTGAAATATTTCAATAGTCGTGGAAATTTAGCTTCTTGATTTTTCAACAAATTTTAGTGCAAGGGAACAGAATAAAAAAATGTAACTGTCCCAGCCAGGACTTGAACCTGGATCTCCTGCTTTCCGGTGCGTTTCCATTTACGCTACCAGGACAAGCCTGATAAGTAATTAAATTCCTCACACTAGTGGCAAAAATAGTAAATAACGAGAGTCATTTAAACAGCTTGACAATGTCAGCTCCTCCGAGCATAAGACGATATATTCGTCGGCCTAATGCGGGTAGTTTAATAACTTATCAGGATTTTCCTGGTAGCGTAAGTGGTAACGCACCGGTTCGGATAGCAGGGGATCCAGATTCGTATCCTGGCTGGGACAGTTAGATTTTTTATTCTGTTCCCTTGCACTAAAAAAGTGTTGAAATTTACGTGGGATTAAATACCACAAGAAAATTAATATTTATAAAACTTTTGATTTTTCATATGTCAAACTAATCTTTGGTCTCTAAATGGAAATCAATTTTCGTTCAAGTTTGGTATGATTTAAGAAGACATTGACAAAATATTATGAATATAAGAAGTAGGAAAACCTGATACTGTCTGAAGGAGGTGATACAATGTAGAGTGGTGTAGACACGAACAGCCACTCGATGGTGTAGCCTTTATGGAGACGTGGACACCTGATAAGGAGATACAGTGTCAGACATGAGGGCACCATTGTCTGGCAGGTTATCTTGTAGCAGGTTATCTCCTTATTCGGGGGGCATAGTCTGGTTTCTGCGACCACCCCACCACACATATCACCTCCGACATCCCACCAGGAACCTTCCGACAGTTCAATCCTTAGGTCGCATTCTAGTCGAGGAGGAATCAAAAAAGTCCCTCACGCAGGAGTTGCGTAAGCTAAGCAGATTTTCCATGTGCCACCTGAAATAGATATAAAAAAGGGGTAGTAAATAATTATGATAGTTTATTTATCATAGTTTATCTATGATAGGCGTAAATAAAATAAAAATATGAAGCTACTGTTCTATCCTATTCCTCATATGATCCTGTTATACATATGATCCAATTATACAAAAGGAGAGTTTTTTTTGACCGTAGATATTATTATTTAATAATTTTAGTTAGGATTCGGTCAAGGTAGATCCATAAAAATACAAATTTAAAAAAAGGTGTATTTTTTAAAAGATTATCTGCCAACGTTTCGGCTTACATTGTACTAAAGGGCTGTAGATGGCTTACAATGTCATGAGAATACAATGATAATTTACAATATTATAATATAGAATTACCATAATGTAATGTGATATCAAAAGTATGAATGTAGGAAACTATATCAGAGAAATTAAAAAAATGCAGACAACAAATTGTTAAAAAATAATTGAATAACATTGAAACAGTAATTTACCACACCTGTCTATCATGAAGACGAGAGAGGACGTCCTGTCCCTAAGTTCACATTTCCATGACTAAGACGAAATATAATTTTTCAGAGTGTAAGCTGAAACGTTGGCAGATAATCGTTTAAAAAATATAACATTTTTTTTAAATTAGTATTTTTTTAGATCTAGCTGGACTGAACCCCAACTAAAATCATCTAATAATGATCCTGCTATACTTTCACCATATATGCTGAATCATACCTAAGCAAATGGGTCGAGGGGGACGAATAATTTATAGGGAAACCAAAATTTCAACTTTAAAAAGAAGCTAAGAAAGACATTTAAGAATGAAATTTCGGATGTTGGTCGTAAATAAAGAATGATACTTCTTTCTTCAAAAATAGAAACCAAATGCGGTATTTACGCTTGGCTCAAATGAGGGAAAATGGAACGGGGTTAACAGAGAAACCAAAATTTTTAGTCATAATAGCTTCTTTGTCACATCAGTTATAGATAGGTTTATATGACGTAATAGGCGTAAAATGTAATTTTTATGATCAGTAACATTTTTATGAAAAAAACTTTTTAAGGAAAACCTTTAAGAATGTAGCTATGATTAGTGAGCGCTTCCCCTAATTGAGAGAAAGGCTTATTTTACGCACAATTTTCTTTCCGCTGATGAAATAAATTTCCTTCATTCAGTCTTATTTATTAACATCTTTAATGAAACGTGGGAAGTCTGCTAAAATTACGCAGCTTTTGCGTGACGAGCTTTCATATTCATGTGGAGGATAACTTTAATGGAACCCCTGAATCCTGCAGTAGTTGTGTCATTCCTCACAGGATGTATCCTCTTTCTGGCAAATCGCCACCCATCCATCGTTACTCCTAGGACCTTCACTCCTGCAGATCTTCCTTCCAATTGTGTACCACTCCCTCAAAACCTACTGGCACTCCCCTACTCTTTCTTTCATATCCCTACAAACACTCCTTGTTACCTCCAGTATACTCTCTCTTTCAGCCAAGCAGGACCAAGTTTAGGATATCCTCATCTTGAAGCCAACCAAACAAAGTCCATTATTTCTTTATATATCCTCAAATATCCTGAAGATATTCATGCATAAGATTAATATGGTTATATTTATCTATAAAAACTACTATATAGAATATTATATTAAATGCAAATAAATTAAAGAAACATTCACATGTAATTTAATCTGTAATATGTTCTTCATTCTTTATATTTCATTTATAACTATGAATTAATACGATTTAATATGTTTGCCACAAAAGCTATAATGACTAAGATTTATTATATTATAATTTGTTTTATAAATTGTATTTTGGTTTGTTTTTTCTGCAGGAAATTCGCCACTTCTCCCAGGGACAAAGCAGACTTCTACTTGCTGAGCGTGTTCCTCGGGGACATAGTGGGATCCCCTGAGCTCTGCAGACAGCTGGCCAAGAGAGGCCGATCCTGCGGTCCTGCGAACATCGTCCTGTCTTCCACAACAACCCTTAGCCCTGACACCCCCAACGTCGGCGTTCAGCCCTTAGTACGCAGTACACCTCGGCCCTTCTTCCTGCCGATGGAGCCTCAGCTGGGCTTCACGCCGGGGCGGTAGTCCTCTTACAGCTGTCTAGTCTCCTGGTAGAACGTAGCCTGCAGACATGTCTGCAAATAGCGTCTTTAAGAGCCTTTTACCAAAAACCTCTTTTATGTGCCATTCCTTAAACTTCTCTGTCCTTAATTCCATATAGGCATCCTGAAGATATATACATATGCTCTTAACTATACTAATTCTGCAGCCATATTAGCTCTACTGAAATTATAACACAGTTATTTCCTAGGGGGTCACTGGTATCGACAGTCTATATAGAACACCATTTACTAATGGATTTTATTTAATATATTAATGTTTTTTGATAGAATAAGCGAAATACATTAAAACAGATAACAGACATATATACTCGGTTATTGTATTAAAGTAATGAATAAGTAGAAATAACAGCTATTCCAATAATTAAAAAAAACATTTCGGTTGTAAAGTTATTGAATCCAATATTATTTATCTGTAATTTTGTTTTGTTCATCAACTTTTATTGTATTATTGATATCTTGAATTTATTAATGAAATCCATTAATTTCTTACCAAAATAGACCTCTCTCTATTAGGTTGATAATTAAAAAGAATGTGTGTAAGAAGATAATTTTTATCCAGTTTAGTCTTTTTTTTACTTAAAACAAAATGTTATAGCATTTTAATAACAAAAAGAGTAAAATAAAGCATATTTGAATTGAGCGGTTGGCAATTCCTTTTTAAACCTTAAAATAAGGCTGTTAGCAAATATAGTTTAGAACAGTGCACTCTAGAAGACTGCATTTACTTAGTGGTAAAAGTATAAAAATTATGTATGAGTGGTAAAATAGTGAAGTTAGCATTGTATTTTACTATTTTTAACTCAATATAGAATGTATATTTATTTTGTAGCTTACAAAATAAATCTAATCTATATGTATCGAAATAAATGTATATATGTTAGTTTAAGTATCGATTGTAAATTTATTCATTTGTATCGTGAAAGTTAGTCTGAATTAGGATATATTTAGTAGTGGCTTTTCTAATATTTTGTACATATTGACCCACTATATGTACATGAAAAGTACTGTATGTTTAGCAAAAGTATATCAGGATTACATTTAAATTCAAAATCCATTTCAGTTTACAATATTTGGATTAACTTTTGCTAGTCAAAAATTACTAGGCAACTAATTAATAAACCTAAAACCAAAATTGATAAATTTTTTATCTTTTAGAGAATATCAATGGTGTAAGTAATCAAAATTGTTTTGTATTCCTTTTGTTTCATTACTAAACTTGTTTTTGTAAGTTTTTTAATATTCTATTTTTATGCTTGTTATTTAAGTTGTTTTTTTATAATTAGTTATCATGTTAATTATTTACATAATTAGGTTTATATATCGAAATTTATTAATATATTTGGTGCAGTAAGTAATATAAAGTCTATGAAATCAAACATCCGTAGAGAACATAATTGCTATTTGGATTTTTTAACCGTCTTTACTAAACCACAAAGCTCCATAGACGTGTTATCAATACGACAGAGGAATTCTTCCTCCAAAATATAGTGTCCACATGTTCCAGAGGTTTCTTATTTGTCCAGTGTAATGTCCTTAAAAATGCAAGAGGTTTTCCTTAAAAATTGTCTTCATAGATCCGAAAGAGCTCATTTTCCTCCAAACTATAGTCTCCACAATGTGAAATGTTTTTCCATTGCCAAATTCAAGTTCACAAAAAATGTAAAGTAGTTCTTCTTTGCCCAAAGTTAAGCCCGCACACATCCAAAAGAATTCTTCATCTAAACGATTGACTTCAAATTTTCAAATAATTTTTCCTATGTCCAATTAAAAGTCCCTAAAATTTCAAAATTGTTCTTCCTTGTCCAAAGTAAAGTTCCTATACATTAAAAATAAACATCTTTATCCCCGTAACTGTAGTCTTCATTGATCCTTATTCGTCCAATTTAAAATGCCAAAAAGCCATAATAGTTATTCTATGCCCAAAGCAAACTCCCTATGCATCAATAATTATTCTTCTTTCTACAAATTATAGTTTCCGGAGTTTCAAATGATTAATCATTCGTCCAAAATATTTCTTCTTTGACCAAATTTAAGTACACAAGCAATTAAAAGTCTCCTTCGTCCTCCAAATTGAATCTCCTCCATTCCTCCAGAGCGGACTTCATGTCACATCTGTTCTGCACACTCTCCACACCGCCCTTCCAACTCGGGCTCTCGATCTTGCGACATCTTCTCCTCCCAGTCTTCCTTCGGGGGAGAGATCTCGAACTAGCGGTCCGGACTTCCTCGAGCGTGCCGAATCGGCACCTCCTAGAGACATTTCACTTCCGGCGAGCCTCGCGAGGGTCCCCTGGGACGCAAGCGATCCGTCACTCTAAGAACTGGGAGCTATCTCCGAGGCATGTCGCTGGTTTTGTGAGGCTGTTGCTAGCTTCAGAACAAACTTCGGGAGACATGTCAAACGTACTCTACATAAATATGTAGAAGAAAATAGAAGGAATTTTTTTCCTCTTAACAGAATCTTGCGTTAACTCTATACAATAAAGTTTCCATCTTAATTAGCGACTAAACTAGTTCATGCAACCATTAATTATTCTTGTGTAACAATTAATCTTAAAGAATGGAAGCTACAAGTATTCCATGAACTACAACTAAGTATTTATAAAAATCATCATAACTATCTAAGAAAAATCCATCTAATAAGTCTTATGCACTTTTACAATTCTACTTTAAAAAATCTAAATTTTTGCTCTTTGTTTCTTTAGAAAATCTTTTTGTTGCTTTGAACATTTGCTAATATTTATTTAATTTTAATAAATATGAGATAAAATAAACAAAAATTTCTGTGTTTTGCGTAAAATTCATTAAGTTTTTTAACAGGCATTTTCACTTAGCCTCTTTTGAAATATAAGTACCTAAAAATATTAAATGTATAAATAAACCAAGGTGTATATTATTAATTTATTATACTTCTTACTCAAAAAGTTCAAGAAAACTTGTGAGTCATAATACCCTAAAACTATAATGAAAATGACTCTTCCAAAAAGATTAAAATTTCGTTTAATTACTCAAAAATATTTCTTCGGAAATAAGCTAACCAAGTAACGCACTTTATTCTTAACTTAGAAATTTAAGATGTTTTTTATTTATTGGGGTTTGGTCAAGATAGACCGAACCCCAACAAAAAAACATCTAATATCTACGGTAAAAAAAAAACTCTCCATTAGAAATTTTAGTTGTATCAAATACAGCTTCTGCCCTAGATTACAAATAATGTGGACTACTAATGACTAAACATATTCACTTTAAAATAAGAAACTTATTGCTCAAATTCAAATGATTTTCCGATAATTTAATTAAATTACATGGCTTCCCAAAAAGTGCTTTAAATTTTATGCATTGGCAATTGTTGACAGTCTAAGTTTCAAAAGTATGTAAATTGTAGATCAATTTGGAATAAAATACTTTCGATAGATTTCTAAAAATAAAAATAAAAACTTCTAAAACAACTCAAATTTTGGGGTTCCTCTATAAATTTTCCCTCATGAAATTTATTAAACAGCATAAAATATTCACAAATAGTTGATTAAATGTTCAATAGAATGACACCTTGAAGATTGAACAAAAATTGATTTGCAGACATTTTTTTTTTTAAATTATGTCTGATAAAAGATGAGTTTAAAGTGTAAGGAATTATTTGTATCACCGGTTTACATAAGTAATACTTACATTTACCTTGAAGAAGTTTATACAACTCTTTTTGTAGCATCATACAGAGAGATATATGCCACTTGAACGGGGATAAGCTGTATTCAAAAGTACTCAGTTACGTCACAGTGAGGAGTGTGTTTTCATGACCTCAGAGAATCAGCTGGAAAAAAGGCGGGAACTGTGTCATGTCGTTGCAGTTGACACAGAGTGGAGGGGAAGAGTCCAAATGCAGCAAATTGGATATTTGAATGTCCTGTGGTCCCAACTCATGAGGACAGGCATAAGGACATCTTTCTGCAAACCGCCAGACTATTGCCTGCAGGACTAAAGGCGAACCGCAAAACCATAATCTCTCCTACATCTCAGGAAATCCTTTTACACTCTTAATAAATATCCATCCTGAGAAATGAAGTGTGGGAGTGAAAGTTTAGCGGCACCTCGAGATACAGTTAACGAGAAAACCACCGGATATTACGCGAGATCCTACGCAAATGTTTGAAGAACGATTTAGGCAAGGGAACGCTCCGATATGTCTGTCGGTTTTTGTTACTTTGCAAGACTTCCCAAATACCTATATCCTTGCAGATACATTTGAGGAATCATTATTTTACTATGACATATAACATAATTATAATGCTAATATAGCAAAATAATTGCAATACATTTCTATTAAAAACATGAGAGTACTTCTTAACAGAAGGTAATCAATCTAAAACTTAACTTCCCTTCTGTAAACTTTAATTGACTGGGATAATCAATATTGGAAAAGATGAAGATAAGTCTTCTCATGTGAAAATTGTGAAAAACTATCCATAAACTATCTCTAAATCATTTTTCACACTTTTTTTTTTTTTTTTTTTTTTTTTTTTTTTTGTAAAAATACATACATATATGTAAATATTTGATGTGCTTGCGTGTGTGTGTGTGTGTGTGTGTGGAGAAGAGGAACTCTTGTAGTTGGTGTTTTTCGAGTAACTTACCGTGTATTCTAGTTTCCAAAATCCAAATTTATAAAAAAAAAGTTATAATAAATATTAATTTAGTTGTGGTGTTTTATCCATCGTAAATTTTAAACAATTAATGCGAGGGAATAGAATAAAATAGATAGATTTTTTTCTATTTAGAATAGATAGATTTTTTATTCTATTCTCTCGCATTAATTGTTTTAAAAAAATATTATAAATTCCTAAAACCCTCTTCTAAAATATTATCTCTTGAAGATAGTCTTTTAAGATTTAAAATAATCGTTATTTTACATCAACTATTTTTATTTTTACATTCCTTTACTTAAGTTTACATTTTTCATGTGAATGAAAATGTAAACAATATATTATTCCTAGTGAATTAAACTGTAAATATTTACAGAAAAATATTGTTACCATGAAATTACCTGATATAGAGATAGATAGTGGCTATAGAAATTAATTCTAAGACAGTAATATAAATCACATTTTTGACGAAAAATGTAAATATGCTTTTACATTGGATTAAATTTGTAACCTTTATAATATCTTAGAATTATAAAGCAAAATAATTCACAATTATCAAAGATAATTATCAATGATAACACTTATTAATGTATGACAACGTAGAAATATGAAGAGCTCTTTAAATAAGAGTTACTATCATTACGCAGAAATGTGCAGTATGGTATATGATAGTTCATTTGTAAAACCTATGTTTTATACATGTATTTAGAATCTATTTTTTATATAATCTGCTACTTAGAATCTTTGAATTAACCAAAATTATTTTATGAAAACTTTTTTGGTTGACCTTATGATCTTTTGAAGAATTTGCTTAGATTTAATATTTTTGTCATGTAGGAAATATTTATATGTTTATATAAATGAAATCTAATTTAAAATTTAGAAATAGGATTGAAATTAGACATTTTAAATTTTAATGTGAAAATTTCTGCCAAAAAAGAATTGATAAAAATACTGTATTCAAATATGTGTTTTGATCCTTTTCTTTTACAGAAAAAAGTTATTAATTTTTAAATAAAACTTTGAAAATTTGGAAATGTAATAAATTACAATATAGAATTAGCAACAAATGATTTTTTTATGTCTATCTTAAAAACACCCATATGCAAGAAATTTTTTACGAACAATTTTGAATTTAAAACTGTATCTGTCTCTCTTATATAAAGAAATTTTGTACTGCCAGTGTTGTATAGTAATATTAGTCTTTATGTAGGAATAAATATCATGTATCTCTTATAATATTAAACTTAATTATATAAATGTTAAATGTGCTCAATGGGATATGTAGCACATTTTACATAAAACACACCATGTTTTTGCTCATTGTACAGTATTTTTTTGTGAAATAAATTATACATTACCCAATTCTACCCCTTTTGAATGTAAAATTTTAGCGAATTTCACTTAAAGAAATCTCTATCATACCTTCTATTATGCGTCTTCATTGGTTTCTGCAAACCATCTTCTGTTGGCGAGCGCTTTCGGACATTGTCCAACCTCGTGGCCGAATACATGTGTTCACTGTCACTGTCTGTATTCAATTCAGTATTCTGTGTTGAATACAAACAGTGACAGTGATCACATGTATTCGGACAAGAAGATGGATAATGTCCGAAAGCGCTCGCCAACAGAAGATGGTTTGCAGAAACCAATGAGGCCGGATAATAGAAGGTATGATAGATCTATAGTCATTGGTGGTGATAATAACCCTTTAGATTATTTAAAGAAATCTCTATTCAGACTTTTCTTTATAAAAAAAATTTCTTTAGATGGCTTCACTTTAGAGGTATGAAACTCTACAAAGATTTGTTTTTTTGTTTTTTTTTATATAAGAAATATGTCAGAAGTTAGACCGCAAAATTGAACAATTAGAAGTGGCGGTTTGCCTGTATGGTAAATCTTTTGTAAGTCGAAATAATTTTTTTAAATTCTTATTGAAAATTTTCTTGCCCTTTTCTGTTAAAGGATATATTCCATAAGTGTGAAGAATCACATTACCTGGAAAGGTCAAACAAATATTCATAAACTGTAAAAGCAAGAAATTCGCCTAGCTCATACGTATCTACTGTACATTGAAAATTATTATATTTTTGGTACACGTCAATTTCTTTGGAAATGTACCGTCATCAAAGAGAAATGTTAATAAATCTGGCGGAAGAAATCAATTTATTCAATTTTTTCTTAATTAAGAAAAGTAAACATTATTAAGATTTGAATCACTATATTTTTTGGTTTTCTATTATCATTGTCTGTGTCCCTTCTGTGTAACTTGCACCCAAAAAGTTAAATTTCGTAATTTTATTTTGTGGTATTTAATCCCACGAAAATTTTAACAATTTTTAGTGCAAGGGAACAGAATAAAACATCTAACCTAAATAAAAAATCTAATCTAAAAATCTAGTGTTCCCTTGCACTAAAAATTGCCAAAAAAGTAAAGCTTTAGAATTTTTTTTTTTTTTATTAACTTATCGAGTATTTATGTTGTTTTTTTGGGGGGTTTTTTAATTTCATGTGAAGTTCTTTTTATGGACGATGTTATTTAAGTTAATAACCCCCCCCCCCTTCCTTCTTTCAGGCGGTCGGGTTGAAGTATGCCTTAGTGGTCGTATGATTTTTTTATCCTGAAAGCCTACTTCAACTTTTAAGATCAAATTAGTCAAGTACACTTATCCATGCTTACCATTCGTATGGAATCTGCTATGTTAACGCAACTCATGCGTGAGGAGGTCATTCAGTATCGTGGCGTGTGCTCTCCTTCGTTAATCACCCTAATACCCAGCCACCACCCAAATATTTTTTCAAACGTCTTAATGCAAAAAATCACTTAATTTGTGACAAATAAGTACTACTTGATAGAGGCTAATGATGAAGGGAAATAATTATACTTTCATTACGAATGACAATACATCAGATGTGTTTCCGTTCCCCGATAATTTCGGGTTTAAGAGAATCAAGACAAGAAGCCAAAGAGGTACTAATCATACACTGAGATAATTTAAACGAAACCAAATCGGGATTCCAAAATGAATGACTCAATATCTTGCTCAATTCTGGGGGTAGCAGTGATTGTTGCGTGCAGCTAATTCACTTCTTCAGTGAAACCTCTTGCCGTTGACTCAATCCAGGACAATGTAATCACTGTTATTAATCAAACTCGGAATCCTGTGGTCACTGCATATAAATTTACATATTCCTCAACTTGCTCATAATTTAGTTGTCACATAAATATACAGATTGATGTTATTTTCAAATTATGGACGTGCCATTATTTAAAAAAAAAAATTATGTACGGCCAAGGAGATCCATTTGGTACTAAGGGTTTGATCCCAGTCTGGGCATGTTTTTTTACCAGAATTAAAAGCTTTCCAAGTAGCTTGAGCGATTAGGCATGCTAGTTATTATGTTTAGGTATAGTTATTTTGGCTAGCTCATAATATTTTATGGGAGGTTAAACAAAATTAAATGTATAATAGTACGCTAAAAAAAAAAGAAGTAATATTTGAAGTAAATATACAAAAAGTAAATAAAATTAATCTTAATCTGGATCATAATGACCACATAATCTCCTGCCAAGGCCAGAAACCTCCTATTTTGCATTTAGTTGTAATTGACAATTTTTATTAATTTTACTAGCAATAATACAAAATAATTTTTAAAAAAATAATTAGAGGTGATTTTATGAGATCGTTCAATTTTAAGGACCCCTGAACTAATTAAATTTTTATATTTGATATTTGGATGCACTAACTAAAATTTCATATTATGAAGGAGTAGTTAGTCATTGAATATATATATATAAATGTGTGTGTGTGTGTGTGTGTTGACGTGACTCTATAGCCCTGAAGATGGCTTAGAATGTAAGCCGAAACGTTGGCAGATAATTTAAAACATACATTTTTTTTA
>KZ807593.1:318710-331773 GCA_000696205.2 Oncopeltus fasciatus
TGTGTGTGTGTGTTCGTGTATTTTAAATAAAAGAAAAACGCTATTCTAGAGACGCTTTCTCAATTTTTCACCAAATATTTTTTATCAGGATATGTTGTCATTCGATATAACTTTATATGTTTTAAAAGAAATAAAATATATTTTTATTTCATTGTTGCACACAACATACCTTTAGGAAATTCGCCACAGGGCCTAAACCGCTGACAAATTCAATTGGTGTTAGCAAAATTAATTTTGGTTTTTATAGTTACAATACATCACTATTTATGGTCACACTGAGAATACTACTTCTCTCGTTTCTCAAAATAAAATATTCGAATTGTTTGTAAATATGCTTCAGATATTTTGTAAAGAGTTTAAGCTTGGAAATTTGTTATTTCAGGGGCTTGACTAGCCTGATCAGCGCCAATGGCGGATTGGGCAGCCTTGTGAATGCCCTACCTAGACCGCCCTTAGGAGGGTATCCTGTGAATTCCCCTGATCCAGGATACGCTCCAGGTTATCCCGAAGGAACCTACGACCACCCGCCTCCTCCTGGCCACTACAGACCTGTCTACAGGCCAGACTACAGGCCACCCCCAGGCTACTACAGGCCTCCGCCAGGCTACTACGGGCCTCCAGGACCCCCAGCTCTCCCGCCTGGACTGGACTACCCCCCGGGACAGGGGTACTACCCCCAGAACGGCTTCATGGCGGCTCTGACCTCTATCGCCAGGCACGACGATCTCCGCTGCGTCCCAAGGCTACTCTGTGAGGTCACCTCGGGCGGGAAGCCGGGCTACCCCAGTTACCTGGGACAGCAGAACACCAGAGACACCATCACCAAGTGAGCTCTTCTAGAAATTATTATTGAAATGAAATTAATTGGTTATTTTTAAAAAATTTATTAGGGCACTGGGTTAGTCGTGGTGATCCGGTCAGAGAGAGAGAGAGAGAGAGAGAGGGAGGGAGAGTGAGAGAGAGTGAGAGAGAGAGAGGGACGGAGGGAGAGTGAGGGGAGGAGGGAGAGTGAGAGGGAGTGAGAGAGAGAGAGAGAGAGAGTGTGAGAGCGGGAGGAGGAGTGAGTGATAGAGAGAGAAAGAGAGTGTGAGAGAGAGAAAGAGTGAGAGAGAGAGAGCGGGAGGGAGAGAGAGTGAGAATGAGAGCGGAAGGGAGAGTGAGTGATAAAGAGAGAGTGTGTGAGAGAGAGAGAGTGAGGGAGATGGAGAGAGGGAGGGAGAATGAGTGATAGAGAGAGAGAGAGAGTGAGAGAGAGTGCGAGAGAGAGAGAGAGTGAAAGAGAGAGATAACGACACTTTTTCGAGGCGGTCAAGCCCTAATGAAGAATCTAATAATTCAAAATATCTAAAATTTACTTTAGCCGCTTTAAAATTTAGTCTTTCTTGGAGGTAAACCTTATACCCAATATTTTATGGTTCACAGGAAGTCATCATTNGTGAGAGCGGGAGGAGGAGTGAGTGATAGAGAGAGAAAGAGAGTGTGAGAGAGAGAAAGAGTGAGAGAGAGAGAGCGGGAGGGAGAGAGAGTGAGTGAGAGAAAGAGAGAGTGAGAATGAGAGCGGAAGGGAGAGTGAGTGATAGAGAGAGAGTGTGTGAGAGAGAGAGAGTGAGGGAGATGGAAAGAGGGAGGGAGAATGAGTGATAGAGAGAGAGAGAGTGAGAGAGAGTGCGAGAGAGAGAGAGAGAAAGAGAGAGATAACGACACTTTTTCGAGGCGGTCAAGCCCTAATGAAGAATCTAATAATTCAAAATATCTAAAATTTACTTTAGCCGCTTTAAAATTTAGTCTTTCTTGGAGGTAAACCTTATACCCAATATTTTATGGTTCACAGGAAGTCATCATTTAATTATTTTAATGTAAAATGCCCTAAAATATACGTTATATACATTTGTTTTGCAATTATTCTAATATACTTATATTTATTTTACATAACATTACACGGAACAAATTGGGGAGAGAACCTTGCACTAAAAATTGTTAAATTTTACGTGGGATTAAACACCACAAAAAAATAATATTTATAAAATTACATCATGTTATTTTTATTTTNTGTCGATTTTCCTTAAAGAATATTAAATATTACAGATTCTAAGAATACTTGTAGTCAAGTGCTTTCTGTACCATTTTAAATAAAGTTGTTATTTCACAGTAGTCTCCTGACGCTAATACAAATAAATAATATCCTTATTAAAATAAGTAATTACACTTTTTTCCTCTTTGATCCTACTCAGAAAAGGCTAGAATATCGTGTGTTCATAATGTCAAAAAACACACACAACCTTGAGTATCCTCCACTTCAATAAATAAAAATTCTTGCTAAGCTCTTTTAAATTTCTATTATCCGACCATTTAAATTTATATTTAAGTGAGTGGATTGTTATGCTTCAGTTTTTATAATTTATACACATATATTTAAGGGGGTTCGTGTTATGAGAAAATATAATGAAACGCATACACCTGATTAATTTACATATGATTTTTTTTTGCTGGGTTAGCCTCCCTTGCAACCACTAAGGGTCATTGGAGGGAGGGGCTATCTACAGGTTGCCACCCCATTCTAAACACCCATGGCTCAGGACAAGCTTCTATATTATAAATAAAAGATAGACCTGGGCGGGATTTGAACCCGCGGCGTCAGGATTGCGAGACCCGTATGGATCCCCTGAGCTATCCTGGCGCCCCATAAAAGTAAATAATGAGAGTCATTTAAACAGCTTGATTATGTCAGCTCCTCCGAGTATAAGACTATATATTTTTCTGCCTCGGAGGATCCAGGTTCGAGTCCTGGCTGGGACAGTTAGATGTTTTATATTCTTCCCTTGCAGTAAAAATTGCTAAGAACTTAAATTAGTTGTAAGTTATTAAATGCGTGATATTAGACTCAGATAAGTGAGGAGAATCTCATACAGGAGTAAAATGCAATGAGTAAATCTCACATATAGATAAAGGAAACATGTCCGCTGTTTGATTCCACTTCAAGAAGTCTAACATAGAGAGCGGAAATGAGGCGAATAAATGATTCAATGGGAGGAATTGGATGTGAGCGAATGTTTCAGACCATATGGTCGACAACAGCACCTCGGGGTACCATAAAATCTCTCTCTCTCTCTCTCTCTCTCTTTCTCTCCCTCTCTTTATACATTAATTGTGCATTTGTGCGAGTGAGTATTTGCGCAGGGCAAAGTGAGAACTACAAAACGTGCCCGCAGGCCAGCCAGTATCCAGAACCACCACACTGCTCGTAAATATTTTTATTTCAGCCGTCACGTTTCGTTTCCCCCTGAGAATAGAAGAGCACTTTTTCTCCCGCAGGATATCCAGAGGGAGAGAAAAGGAGTGTTTAGAGATAGAGAGAGGGAAGGGAGGAGTAAGAGAGAGAATGAGATAATCGTGGAGGTGAGAGAGAAGGGAGGAAGGAGTAAGATAGTTTGAGGCCGTGACTGGAAGAAGAGAGAATGTATAGAAGAGTTTGTAATACTGAGAAGAAGAGAGAAAGAGAGAGAGTGAGAGAATTATTTGGGAAGCGGAGAGTCTTAATGAGACCTAGAGAGAGAAATTTTCTAAGCGGAGAGTCTCAATGAGACCTAGAGAGAGAAATTTTCTGAGCAGAGAGTCTTAATGAGACCTAGAGAGAGAAATTTTCTAAGCGGAGAGTCTCAATGAGACCTAGAGAGAGAAATTTTCTGAGCAGAGAGTCTTAATGAGACCTAGAGAGAGAAATTTTCTAAGCGGAGAGTNGTAGTATAACTGGAAAGTACACCGGCCCGGACAGCAGGAGATCCAGGTTCGATTCCTGGCTGGGACAGATAGTTTTTTATTTTCTATTCCCTCTCAATAATTGTTTGAAATTTTCGTGGGATAAAATACCACAACTAAATTAAATATTTATTATTCTGTACATTTCATACACTTAATTTTTGATGGGCTTCTTAATAATAGTCCTTGCTCGTCTATCCCGGGACTTAACCCGTCCTCAGAGAGGATCCCAGGTTAACCCGCGATAGACTATCCGGCACCCATCTTCTCCTTATCCTAGGATAAGAAGGAGACTAGGCAGGGAGTCAAGGAGGGAGAGAGAGGGGGAGAAAAATGCCAGTGCATTCACTCCCTTTGTATTTTAACTAAATTAGCTGTTGTAGGTCCCTTGGCCACCTCCTCTTGAGAGATATATAGAGATAGATAGATTGATAGAGAGAGAGAGAGAGAGAGAGAGAGAGAGAGAGAGAGAGAGAGAGAGATTTTGGAAGCGGAGCATCCCACTTAGAGAGGGATGGAGAGAGAAGGCCAAAAGTAGGAAAAGAATGGAGATAGAGTCAAAAGTAGAAAGAGAATAGAGGCCATTGGAAGTGGAGAGAGGAAGGGGTGGGGAGAGATTTAGAGGGTTGTTTCTCGCTGGAGGGTCCTGTTCTCCGGCCACGAACCCCTATCCTCTTCCCTTAATATCCGTCTTAATTCGCCCCTAACTTCTTGGTGGCTCGTGCAGCGCTAAGTGCACAAAGTCGAGAACACATCCCTCCTCCCCCTACTCTCGTTGGGTGCATACCGGCCTGCAACTTCCATTCCCACCCCACCACATTCCACATAAGTATAAATATTTATGAAGCTTCTCCCATTAATGTTCTCTTGGCAAATTATTAGTTACCAGTGTATACTTGCATACAAACAATCACTGTGCATACATACTCTTATGTCACTAATAAAAACTATATTTACGCTGACATTTATGTGAGGCCAAGGAGAAAAAACATTTCCTTCCTCAATGCTTTAACAATCGGTACAAAAGCGTACTCAGCAGCTCATTATTTCTTGTATGAAAATTATTATTATTATTTCGTAATCTAAATATTTTAATAATAGTTTTAATAACNGACTTACAAGCTATCATATGTAAACCCTTTAGTGTAACCTACCCTTGGTTATCTACGTCACTGTGGAGTGTTAAATCCTGCTGGTTCACAAAAATCCGGTGGAGCAGACACTCCAAAATGACAAAAATTTGACTGCGGAAAGGGGAGATCACTAAAAAAAGTAAGTCAAATTTAAGAGTTATTGATATTTACATATTGATGGAGCAAAATGGATAACAGTTTCGGTCTTAGATACGTTAAGGTTTATCGCAATAATAATTAACAGGGGCGCCAGGGTAGCTCAGGGGGGGCGGAGGGTCTCCCAATCCTGCTGAGGATTCAAATCTCGCCATGGGTTAGCTTTTATTTAAAGATAAGAGCTCGTCCTGAGCCATGGGTGTTTAAAATGGGGTGGCAACCTGTAGATAGCCCTCTCTCCATGACCGTAAGTTGAAAGTGAGGCTAACACTAAAAACAACAACATAGTGAGGAAGAGTTTTATAAGAAGAAATATACACACACACACACACACATATATATATATGTGTGTGTGTGTGTGTGGTGTGTGTGTGTGTGTGGTGTGTGTGTGTGTTTGTGTGCGTGTGTGTACACGCTCCAGCTGTCACCTGCATTAAGCCAAATTAAATTAGGCTCTTTTTTTTTTCAACCGTTGGACGAGCTGGAAGTTGGATGAGGGGGAGGGGGGTTTAGCAGAGACAAGCATTTAAAAACTTAGTTTTACTTCGTCATAATTAATATTATGAAAAATCCTATAGAACGAAATTGGCGTGAAAAGTAATTTATGGCGTTTATGTTCTACAATACTTTTTAAAACAGCGTATAATAATGGATATCACTATCATACCTTCTATTATCCGATTTCATTGTTTTCTGCAAACCATCTTCTGTTGGCAAGCGCTTTCGAACATTATCCATCTTCTTGGCCGAATACAGGTGTTCACTGTCACTGTCTGTATTCAACTGCCTCGAGGCCAGGAGGATCGACAATGCCCGAAAGCGCTCGCCAACAGAAGATGGTTTGCAGAAACCAATGAAGACGGATAATAGAAGGTATGATAGTTCTATATTCATTGGTAGTGATAATAACCCTTTTAATTATTTACCTAATAATGGATATGTTAAGAATGAAATTTGAAATTTTTGACAGGTCCCTTTTTTTTAAACATCAAAACCGAATTCAGTATTTAAGCTTTGCCTATTGCAAACTGATGAATGGTTTTGTTTTGGTTGGAATAAGATAAGAGATAGTGGGAGTTTAAAGAAAAAGATTACAATTTAAAATTAAAATCTTCGTTAATATTGGAGTTATGAACATTTTTTAGAATACAATATGTACAAAATTTGGTAAATTAACTTTTTATACCATTTTTAAGAATAACGCATATTTTTTTTATAAACTTTTATTTATTTATTACATTCTGTTAAATAAAAAACATTTTGTAATTTGATTACAATGATATTAAAAGTGACATTAGATGTCAATCACATGAGGAGAGAAGGTGACCACTGACACCACTCTCAAATTATTTACAGGCTGTGTCCCCAGGAAAAAATAACGCATATTAAGAAACGATATTTACGAATATAACTACGATGGACGATTACTTCACCCACACTTATTTTTAGGCCAATATAGTAAGGTTGAATGGTCATTTATCTTACATTTATTGCTCACTCTAGATGACAAGATAAATTTCACATTTTGCTTCATGTTCACCTTTAATGAAGTATGGGAAATCTGCTGAGATTACGCAGCTCCTGCGTGTCGGAGTTATGTTTATCCTTCAATCCTGAAAGCAGTTCTTGAGAAGTGTCCTTCCAGATCCTTATCCCTTCCTCTTATTCTTCCAGCCTGCTGACCGCGCTGAACTTCATGGACGACAACCCCCTCTTCATCTTCGGGCGTGCAGCCCTGCTGGGGGCATCCAGTCGCGGGAATTCCGCCGCCTGCCTGAACGCCTACCCCACCTGTCCCAGGGATCCGGACAAGCTGGTCCACTACCTCAACAACCACAACGGAGGGTTCTTCAGGTTCTTCGGCGGTCTTCCTGACCACCAGCAGAGGGGCCAGGGCGAGGCAGAGGAGGTCGAGCCGGCTGAGGGGGAAGGAAGGATTCAGAACAGGCCTTCGTACCAGGTTAGTACTCGCTAGCTGGCATGTATCTGCGCCGAAACTAAATATTCATACATATCTCCAAAATAAAGCGTTATAATAAATATCTTAAACGGAATATCTATCTAACAAATATATTTGCTCGGCTACAATACCATTCCATCTCCAAAATGTTTAGACAAGAAAATTTTCAACTGTTATTCAAATTGTGATTAGGTTATCATTTGAGCTGCTTATCAATATCATGATTTGGATGTGGAAATTAATAGATTTTTATAAACATTACTTCCAGCAATTTAAAAAATAATGAAACCAAATATTCTGCTCTTTTTGGAAACAGTTTGAGGTATTCATTAGTCGATGGAATCGGTCGAGCAGAAGTGGGAGTTTAGAGGGAGGTTAAAATTTACAATTTGTTAACATTAGCATGGCTAAATATATTCATAGAACTAAATAGTTGTAAAAATTAATTTTATATCAATTAACAATTTTATCAAGATATTCTTTGAGTTCAAAAACTAAGTTCAGTTTTTCATTATTTAAAACAAATAATATGGATAAAAATTTAATTTTTCTTTTTCATTAAAATTTTTGCTAAGTATAGTATTTATTCATCTTTATAAACAAAGAAAAAAGAGCTACTTTTCACAAATTCCAAAGAAATGTATGTAATTGAGGTGGTTTTCATAGTAGACTTTTTGGATGTTTTTTTCATATTTTCCCTTATTTACTAGACTCAAAATGGTTTCCTGAATGAAATCTAGTATGTCACTTATAAGTGAAAAATCGTGAAAATTTTAATTAATTATTAGAACCGATCTGTGTGGGAGTTCACCTTAAATATTAGTTGTGAGGAAATAAAGCTTTTATGACATTAATATATAAATAAAACACATATTATTCCAGATAATTTTTATTTCATAAACACTTTATTGAAGAAATACATCATCCATTTTGCAGAAATGCACCTTGCGTTTTACTCTCAAATGATATAATACACATGAACAAAAATATAATTAATATGAGGGATTAAAAGTGTACATTAAATTTAAATTTAAATGTGATATTTAAGAATGTTATTCGAATGTTTTTTAATGTAACAAAAAATTCAATATTTTATTTAATCGTATTAATGATTTTTTTTTTCTTTTGGTTGAAATCAGATGAATGGTAGAGTTTTTGATAGAGATTGAAAATTGTAATATTTATACTCCCGTTTTTATTTTATTTAAGACAAATTTTGTGTTGTATAATATATGCAAAATCTTATTTTCTGAATAAATATTTATTTGGTTGTGGTTAATTATCCCACGTAAAGCAGGAGATTCAGGTTCGCGTCCTGGCTGGGACAGATAGATTTTTTTTATTCTATTCCCTCTCATTAATTTATTTTCTAAAATTGGTGTTTTACAAAATTTTTACGTAAAACTTTTTGAAGTGTAATTTAGAAAAATATTTACGAAAATAGCAACGAAAAAAAATTGCTCTGACTTAAGTGGCCTTTTA
This sequence comes from Oncopeltus fasciatus, assembly GCA_000696205.2. Lineage (NCBI taxonomy): Eukaryota > Metazoa > Arthropoda > Insecta > Hemiptera > Lygaeidae > Oncopeltus > Oncopeltus fasciatus. Next base: position 327,198 of record KZ807593.1, read on the forward strand.
GCTAGAATAGAAGCCATTTCTTTTACGCTCATTACTCTATATGCTTAAAATATGTTATTGTGTTTTAATGAAACATGTTCCAGTACACTTTATTTAAATTATTGCTAAACATTTAGGCTACAGCTTAAATACACTTAAAAAGGTGCTTTAGAATAATTTAACCAACAAAAGTATATTTATTACTGTAACATTTCTAAAGCACCTGATGAAGTGCTAAAATTGGTATGAAATAACTAGGGCCATGATTATATATATATTATAGCTTTAGGTCTAACAGATTTCATTAAAATATATAGATAAAATAATAGACGGGAAATAAAATAAATCAATCTTAACTTATTTCTGCAGTAAATGTTTACTTAAGAACTGACTCGTTTTGTATCTGTTATGATTTCAACTTTTACAATAACGATATAATTGTAATCTAGCTTCGAAAAGCTCAGATAAATTGTTTAAATCAGTAATTCATTTCTCTTGCTATCAATTTTACTGCATGTAATAATATATTTGTATTTATGACAGATATTAAGAACAATACTATAATTGTTAGTAGAGAATTAGTATATTTGTAATATTTAAAAAAATATATATATATTTTTATTATCTGTTTGACGTTTCTGTTTACACTGTAAACCTTCATCAGGGCTATAATGAAGCAAGATGTGACAATACGCCTCCTCTCGCCTTTGTAATAGCTCTAATGATTGCTAACAGTGTAAGCCGAAACATTGGCAGTTAATAAAAAAAACTTTTTTTAAATTTAACTTTTCTTCAGGCCAACCATGACCAAATTCTCATTAAATTCTCTACTAATAATCTCCACTGTCAAATACTCTCCATATTTTTACTAAAATTGATCACCTTGAGCCAGTCGAACATATGGCTGACCTAATTCTCTGTGTACTCCATCTGCAGGTGCCTCCGGCAGTGAGACCACCGTCCAGAGAGCCGCAGTCCTTCAAGTTCGCAGACGATCCGAGGCCTGCAGAGCCCCAGGACTACCTTCCAGTGTCGGCGCACGGCAGCGAGGGTAAGCTCGTCTTCCCGGAGGACCGCGATCGAGGAGGTAGGACACTCTCCTTTCCTCGCGAGGAGGCAGGGAGCGGCCCGTACAAGCCCGACTTCAGCCCGCCACAGAACCTCGTCAACTTCCGAGACCAGAGGTCTGTCAAGTTCCCAGATACCAAAATGGCCTTCCCCAAGACTAGATAGCCCTACAGATTTTGGTAATGGGGATATACTCCGACAATTTGCGAAATTAACAGTCAACAAAACCAATTCAAGCTCTAAACGCCCCATTATGTTTACGAGGATAATTCCTTAGCCAATTACTCTTATACATGACAAGAAATTGGTTACATAAACAATTATTTCGTCTCGTTGCTAAAGATATACCAATATGCACCAATATGGAGCACCATCTCTCGATATCTCTTTGAAGAGATACGAATGCAACTTGACTCTTCAGAGAAGATCTAGAGGCTCTTGGGATTTGACCCACAGATACTTCACCCTGAAATTTTCAAAGTGAACTAATCAGCCAATAAAAATTCTCCATTAGTAGTTAGTAATAATATTTATATAGGAGTACTTATGACATTGTATTAAAAGTAATGTTAGTTTAAACAAAACCCTTATTAATTATCTTTCCTTTATTGGGTTTTACTAGTTTTACTTTTTTATTACATCTGATGTTTAGAATGTAATGACAAATTTTCATTAAAAATAAATAAATAAATAACATATCTTAGTAGTAGTTTAAAACTAAAGAGATTTATTAAAAACTAATAAATAATGAAGAAGATGTATTTAGTTATCTAGTTAGTTAACATAATTTATTTTAAATCCGGAAATTTAGGATTCGTTTTATCTTTAAGATTTGTCTATTTATGAAAGTTAAGTCAAAATTTAAGGGGGTAATTTCAGCGGAAAACCTCACTAATTTTTTTTTTTAAATCGGAACTCGTAAAGTTCTGAGAAAATAATTTAAAAAGACATCCATCAGACTATTCCGACTTAATAATGTATGAAAATACCGACTAAATTGTACCTGATTAAGCAAAAATTTCGGAATTTAATTTCAGTATTAAGAGTAGTTTTGCAACTCTCCTTACCTGCTTAAGTTGCATATGGAAAAACTGCTCTCTTGCTATACGATGATTTTATAATATCTACTTTAAAATGGTATATTTTTCAAAAGTCGAATGGAGAGTTTTTGAAAAGAGATCGTTTAGAAAAAGTTTAAATAGTTATTTTTCAAAATATAATGTCTTCGACCTAAATTGTGAGCCAAATTTGTTAGCTCTATATATGACTTTGCCACCTGGACCTTCTTTTGAAATATCATTAATAACATCTCTTCATATTTTCTCTCTATTTCCTCTCGGATTGGGGAGTGTCTCTTTATTTGTTAGATCCAAAGTTTCGCTCTTGATGTGAGCATCTTCAGGGCTAGAGTTGAAATGGAGGGGGTGGGGAGGAGGGACAGAGTATCTGTACCGATTGGTTTCGGCGTTTTCACCGGATTCCACCTTCGGTTGGGTTCTGTGGCCGGAAGAGTTTGGCCAAAAGTAATTTTCGTGTGAGGTTTCTGTCTGTCGTTTTGCCAATGCGGGGTACATGTTTCGGACCTGCTGTTCTTCCTTGACTGATCCCTCTTCGTCGTTTGTGTTGCTTGGCTATTCGGTGAGCACTATGGTGGCTCTCGTGGTCTCGGGCTGCAATGCTGTGATCTGCCTCGTCGAAATGCTCGGCCTTTTGAGACCTGTTCGTTCTCTGTTCTTGTAAGCAGGTGAAGTGTTCTCTGAGTCCAGTCTTCGATCAGTCATCGAGATAGAGGTCCTATGTAATTCTGTATATTCGTTACATTTAATCAGAATATATATATATATATATATATATATATATATATGTAGATAGAATAAGGAAATAAGGATTTCATAAATTACATCTTCTAATAACTAAAGATACAGAAGAATAGAAGAGACATCAAGAATAAAATCTCTATTCTCCAAAGATTTTTCGAAATTCCTCCCCGAAGGGCTTACAGCCATCTTTTTCAATCATTTGAAAACTGGAAGGCCATTTATCCCTAAAAATCTTTTAAGAAATATCGAATGTCCAATTTCGGGTTCTGACTGGCATAACTGTTGATTGTCAACACTTGTCTTGACAGCTGATTTATTTAATGTTTATTTAACCAGTCAACCGTTTGGATTAAGGAGGGAGGAGCTATCTACAAGTAGCAACCCTATTCTAAATGGCTATGGAACTGGGCAAGTGAGAACTATTATTTCTCGAAAGTAGTTTGCTCAGGGTGTTACCCAAAAGAATCCTCTCCCCTAACACAGCGTCCACAGGTTGTTTAATAAAGGTTTTCTCCAAAGAGAGAGGTTAATGATATATATATATAAATGTTATTTGATAACCTACATGGACGAATATGTTTTTTAAAAAATAAATCTGATCATAACAAGATATGTGGTTCCATAAAATATTAAATATTATACAAATGAAATCTGATTTTAGAGCAGATTGAAATACCATTTATGAATAATTTTATATTAATGATTAATACTGTACTTTTATTTATTAAGTTTGATTTGTGCAATAAATACATTATATTGCTTAAATTATTAATAATTTTATTGTTTTAATTACTTTTTTAGAGAATACTATTTAAAACTTATTGCTTTCAGTCCAAAAATTATGTTGTCCACTCCTATCTCAACTTTATCACAAAAGATAAAATTTGCATTTAAATATTGTATACTAATTTAATAGGGACTATAAAGGACTAAAAAATGTACTAGGATACTTTAATAGTTGTGCTATTTTAAAATAATTCTGTTAAAATTTAAATATTGTGTAATTTATCCTATTGTTGTTGTCTTTCATTTTTATAATTTTTTCCAATTCTAATGGTCATATTTTCCAAAAAAGGAGCATTTCAACAGTCAAAATTTCTGGAGTAGTGAAAAAAGATTTTAAGGAGACACACTAACTTATATTTATTAACATCATTTAAATTAATGTAAGTATTTCTCATAATTAAATGAATTGAGTTATTCCGTTCTTTTAAAAAGAACTATTCATAATATTCAAAAAGATGATTCTCTTAATATAATATCATAATTATACCTAGTTTACACTAAATGTAAGGGGCACAGTGTCCTGGTGGTACCGCACTGAACTCTCCCGAGCCAAAGGTCCAGGAAGTGCACAGTTGTTGTTTTTCTTTTTCTCTGTGCTTCTGTTTGTAACCACCGATGGGATTCCTGGTGAACTTCTGAGAACACCCTTCCCTGATTGCGGAACTATCTTCACAGATAGGAAAAAGGGGAGCAAATCGCTTGCTGACAAACCCCACCATTCAGCCCTGAAGAAGCCATCACACAATGTGCGAAAGCTTGGCACCAAAAAACTCCAAGACACGGTTGAACCCGGAAGAAGTATTGGTAAACCTCTTTTGTCCCAATTGTCACAAAAATACATGTTATATAAGTTTGTAAATGAATTTATAGAGACTTGATAGGAAAGATTTGAAGAAAGAAAAATTATTCATTGAAGATAAATA
>KZ807593.1:332877-343451 GCA_000696205.2 Oncopeltus fasciatus
TATTTAAATAAGCAATGCTAATCAATGATAATTGAGACCCTTTTAAATTGTTACAATTACTACTTTTAAAGGAAAAAAAACATTTATAACAATTTTTTTTCTTTAAAAGTAACGGTCATGTATTATACAAGAAGTAAATTATATTGTAAGGGGGAAATTTCTGTTGACATGGTGAGATTAGGTCCCACGTAGTGCAGAGTTCAGGACGTGTGATTAGTGATCTGAAAACGCGGGTTCGAGTCCCGCTGTAGCCACAACTACTTTTTCTCTAAAATGCAAATCAATTAGAGTTCTGGAGGAGTGAATCTCTTTTTCACTATCACCAATATTTCATTATAATTAGTGGAAGTGTATATATTGGTTTTAAATAAATAATCTGTGATTATATATTTCTTATACCCAAGAACTTATTTATTTGTTAGAGCCTGTACAACAAGGCTCCAAACAAAATGCCTGTTGTGAGGAAGCTGCGAAAATATGATTCATTAATGATCTGCATATATGAAAATAAATGATTTAATATATGCTCTTATCAAATTTTACAGAGAATGAATGTTAGATATTAAATTTGCGACCTGAAATATATTTAATAATGTATTTTGCAGTAATAGCTATAATGAAAGTATTAAGAGAATAACCCTCTCTCCTCTCCACATCCAATTTCAGCCCATAATTAATTCATTGTACGATTTTTAATTGAAAGCTTGAACACCTGAGTTGGATTCTATATTTTAAAAGTAAGAGGACTCTTCCAAAGGAGAGTTTGTTGACCGTAGATATTATTCTAAGATGATTTTAGTTGGGGTTCGGTCAAGGTAGATCCAAAAATCACAAATTTAAAAAAATGTATTTTTTAATAAAGGATTATCTGCCAACGTTTCGGCTTAGATTGTAAGCCATCTTTAGTGCTATCATGGAGGCGAGACAAGACCTGCCGTCACCTGGATCAAATACTCTTGATATCACATCATATTATTGTAATTCTCTATTATACTAATTTCAATTATTATTGTATTCTCATGACATTGTATTTCATGATGTTGGTAGATAATCCTTTATTAAAAAATACATTTTTTAAATTTGTGTTTTTTGGATCTACCTTGACCGAACCCCAACTAAAATCATCTTAGAGTAAGAGGACTCTGCTTAACCTTAAAATTACACTCTTAACTATATGTTGTTATAGGATATTATTATTATGTAGTTATATGACATATTATATGATACGTCCTAATATGAATGATTCGTATAAATGTTATATATAATAAATGTAAGAAATTTACACCTACTATATCCTATATATGATCCAGGCAAATCTGTCACGTAGGAGCTGCTTAATCAGCTGTCTACATGGGTATTTGGGGGGGGGGCAATACTACATAATCTGAGTAAGAAGATTTCCCTTGTTAAATAAAAGACGGATGTAAATGAGAGTAAATGACATATGACTTTACATGAAGAAAACTATACTAATCGTAATAGCTAAGGATACTAAACTTGACCCTAGACTAACCAGGAAGACATTTTTTCTTTAAAACTCCACAGAACATAAACGTTAGAAAATTGCCTTTATACCTACTGCGTTTTATAAATATGACGATTATAAAATTTTGTATGCCTCTGCCCCCCCCCCTCTTTTCCTTGTTCGTTTCTAACCAAATTAAATTCAAAGGTCTGCAATAAAAACCAAAATCACGAATTTGGGTTCTATAACTAGAAAATATTATAGCCCGCCCAACATGCGAAATTAGAGCCCTAAATATTTTTCTGTATGTCTATTATTTTTAAATAATATTAGAAATTTTTAAGTTCAAATGGAGAGTTTTTTGACCGTAGAGATTATTAGTAGATTTTTTTTTGTTAGGGTTCAGCCAAGATAGATATTTATGTTTTGCTCATTTTTGAAACCTTTTTTTCGTATTTTTAATATATCGTCGGTAGTCACACTTTCGGACCCACATAAATTGCTTTTTTTCTTGATATTTTCTGGATATATCTGTAACTAGATTGATAAGCATAATGCCTGCTACATTAATATGCAAATAATAGGGTTTATTGGGCACAAAAAAAAATAAAAAGTTTCTTCCGTTCTAATTTGACATTTATTCATAAAATAGACACTTAATTTTGTTAATAATTTTATTAGTATTTTCGCGATGAGACCTATCTACCCATCCCGAAGGTTAAAAAAAATCATTTTGTAAAAATAAATACCAAAATAACTGTAGCATCGAAATAAGCTCACTGTACTACAATGTAAATAATACATCATCAGTGTAGAGTGTGCTTATCTCCCGAGTCGTGAGTTCGGTGACTCGGTACGTCCTAAATCTAGCGGAAGATGTAAATGGATGTGAGGAAGTCGACAGCCCTGCCTGGACCATTCGTCACGTCGTGTTTGTCCTCGGCAAGCCGTCAGGAGTCAGTAAGTGGATTTGAGGTATATTTCGGAGCCACGAGGCCCGAAGTAGATGGACACAAGAATATGAAACGAGGCTGAAGGGCAAAACACACGAAGAATAATGAATGCTGGAACTGAAGAAGAATTGCTTTAAAAAATAGAAAGCAAAACAGAATTCCACATAATTCAAAAGCAGTTTATCTGAAAAAAAAAAAAAACAGTCAAAGGCTACTAATCTTCCTCCCAGATATTTATTAAGTAAGCAGTGGTATCAACCTAAGCTATTTTGGATTTAACTCAGCAAGTCAAGTCTATTTATTCAGAAGAAAATTACAAGTGTTATGTGGGACAGTCTTGTTTGGGCAAGGAAATCTGTTACAAAAAAATGTCCTTCCTCTGTAATATACAGTTGAAAATACATAAATTAATATGTCTTTTAAAAGTTGAAACTAATTATATTATATGCCCATCAAACTATCTATTTGAAATATAACGCAACGTTAGGTAATGATCTCTTCATACGTGAATTACTCATATATTTCTCTCCATACAATTAAGGGAAATTTTGGCAATACAAATAACGTCTCCAAAATATGGCGTATCTCTGTTGCTTATCTAAGTGGATAGAAAGGCCTATATCGCATGTTTACCGTGTACTAACTATTACAAGAACTCTTATTAAATATATGTAGTTGAAGGGAAGAAAGCTATATGTATTTCTCTCGTATTCTAGTAAGTGATTGGGAGAGTGGGCAACGAATAAGAGAGAGAGAGAGAGAGAGGAATCAGGGGTTGGATAAAGAGAAGAAGAAGGAATGACGGAAACGAAACAAAAAAGCTGCGACATAGCCAGTCCAGAGGACATCATAAATAAATATTAAAAAATAAAATAAAGTGTTGATAAAAAACAAGCAAGAAAAAAAAAAGGAGAACCCATGGAAAACCATTATTCAAATAGTGGGCATTTATAAGGGCACTCCTGTCTTGCTACCGGTCTTCCCGGTGCCCGAGAGGGATAAACTAAACCAAACAAGCGTGAAGATTTAGTGCAGACACATAAAAAATGTAGTCCACTGATATATTAGCTGTGGAGGAATCGTTCTTCATTCGTCCACCGCTTAATACACTCTTTTCGTGATTACATATCCTTTGACTCCAGAAGACGAAGTAGCCATTAGCTTTTCAGAACAGACTTAAACCATATTTATTTTAAATGAATGAAGGATATTTATTAGTATACGACAACCTTCGTAATGTATACGACATCGCATTACATTCAATGTCCATATGCGATTACATTGTATACGACGACCGCAAAGTAATGCAACCAAATTCAGTAATTTCAGTTCAAATGGAGAGTTTTTGATTCTGGATATTATTGATATAGGATTTGTTAGGGTGTGTTCCAGGTTGATCCAAAAAAATACAATTCAAAGGAATGTATTTTTATTATCAGCCAACGTTTCGGCTTAGATTGTAAGCCATCTTTAGTGCTATCATGGAGGCGAGACAAGACCTGCCGTCACCTGGATCAAATGTTCATGATTCCTCTAAAGATGGTTTAAAGTGTAAGCCTAAACGCCGGCAAATAATAAAAAAATACATTCCTTTAAATTGTTTTTTTTTAATCCACCTTGATCGAACCCCAACAAATTCTCTACAAAATTCAATAATTAATCTTCTTTTTTACTAGCCCTTATATGATTTCGTTAAGGGCTGAAATCAGTCTGGGAGTAAGAAATTTCAGAGGGAAACCAATATTTTAAAATTTAATACCTTTGCTATTAAAAAATGTATGTAACAAAATTTAATAAATTAATATAAATGTTACTTGTTATTTGCAGAAAAGCCGGGAAGTAATATTAGATTTGAAAAGTTTCCGTGTGTATTGAACTTTTATTACCCTTTTGAATGAGGGAAAAATAGCACTTATTTAAAAAAAATTCAGGGGCACTAGAGTTTCCGTTAGGGTCTCGCAATCCTGACGCTGCGTGTTCGAATTCCGCTCAGGACAAAATCTTATCCGTAAATAAAAGCTTGTCCTGAGCCATAGATGTTTATAATGGGGTGGCACGTCATGTACCAGTGGTTGAAATGGGGGCTAATACTAAAAATAAAAAAGTTGACTCCAACTGACTACTGGCTCTTTACTCTTTGAAGAGGTTAGATATCCGGCTGTGGATATCTTACTCTACAGTCAGTACTAATTCTGTGTCCAATGATGGATGTGTTTACCAGCCTCAGGGGGGAGGGGGCATGGCTGTTTTAATTTACAAGGATCACAGAACTCCTTTCTGAAACAGCCCTTAGGAAAATATATAAATAAAAAAGGAAGGGAAAAGTAAGGCCAAGGGTGGTGGTGGGGTGGGGGGGGGTGTCAGATCTGTCCGTAATGGCACACTCTGTCTCAATTAAACTGCCACTGGTTTGAGAGTGTAATTCTAAATGCGGACCAAGAGATTTTTCAGACCGGTATAATGTATCTAGTAGCCGGGACATATATCTATGGAAGGCCGAATCTATGGTGCCGTTATTCAGAGATAATGCCCCGAGATAACTATACCCGAAGGTGACTAGGTCTATATATTCCAAGGAGTAGGATTAATAGGGTAAGGACGCATTTAAAAAAGAAAAAAAATATCTTAATGGATATCTCGTGGGATGAATTTCAGTCAGTGCACGTGTATGATTAGATTGTGTACAAATGAAATGGCTCCTGGAAACCGAGTTCTGATATCTTCTTTAACATATATCTGCTTTTATTTATTACTATTATTATTATTTTTATTTCATTTTATTTTTGATTGGTTTAAAACTGTTTTTGTTCTATTATAACAATTTTAAAGCTATTGAGCCAGAATAACAGGTATATTTATCGCCCTACAAGGCCAATAAAACACTATTCCAGGTATATCCCTGTTATTTATATTTAATATGGTTTCTAAAAGTAGTGGAAATATAATTTTCTTGGAGGAGAAGTTACATTCTGTAAATCTCCCATTACGTAATGAGATGTCAACGGTTCTTGTCCAAATTCAAAATGTTTGGAATGTACTTAAAATGAACAAGATAAAGGACAAATGGGTTCCCACGCCACCCACACTGTGGTTGATTGAACTATCTAAAAAAAACCAAAAAAAAACCATAAATACTTACTATTTAGTGCTATAATCATTAGTGTTTAAAACAGCATATGTAAAATATGAGAAATTTAGAAAAGAAGAAATTGTGAAGTTTTTGACAAATCAAGTGTATGTTATCGGATTATTATCCACTCAACCTCTTATTCACCACTTGGATTCATTGGAAAGTAAGCCACTCTTTTCTAAACGCCCAAAGCTCTGGGCAAGATTTAATTTTTCCCCTTAAAAGATTGCCCAGAACGAGAGACTCGAACCCGCAGCGTCTGGCTTAGAACTGCCGAACGGCTAAGCTGGGGGCAAGAAAATAACTATTCTAAGTAATATTACTCAGGATATCGAAACATTTATCTATTAATTTAAATTATCACATAAGTTTTTACTGCGTCACCATTCTCGAATCTTTGAAGTGAAGTACGAATGTGGAATGGGCCTCAAAAGTGACCTCTTTCAGTTCGCGTCCTGAACGATTCGCACTCCTGGGAGGCCAGGATTAGGGCACATTTAGTGCAGATGTCGTGCTGTCTGGCAAGGAATCAGAAAACGCGGGTTCGAGCCAGTCGTCTCATAAAAATTTTTTCTTTTTAAATTGTCAATTTTTTATTTGGATCCCAATTATTATTTACAATACTTTAATGATAATAAACTACTGAGTATGACCATCTAACTTTATTACAATATTGTTGGCTTACGACAATCTCCTATCACGCACGCTATCAGGTAATATGGACACTCATAAAGTGACTAAAGACAATTTCAAATAATATCCAATAAATAAAGCCTTATGTACAAGACTATCGACATAAATTGGTCACAGATTTAGTACTATCAACAGGTATTAGGGAAAATAAATTCCTATTGGAAAAGATAATTTTTTTAAACATTATTAAAAACTAGTGTAAGATAACTTTAATTATCTATTAGGTTATTAATACAATTTATCGACTGGATATAACAGAAAAAATACTTTACCGTTTTTTCTTCCGGGTTGGACCGTGTCAAATTGGTGTTATTTGCCGAGCTTTCGCACATCATGTGATGGCTTCTTCAGGGCTGAAAAGAGAATGAGAGTTGTAAAAGAGAGAAAATATACTGCCATAATTATAGTAACCGATTTATTTATAGTATTAACAATCTATTGGTTCAAAAAAAAAATACTATGACTTTAACAAAGCCTTATGAAAACCTATTTACTTGATGAAAATTGGAAGTTATTTTTTGAATTTACAATATAGAAATGATGAAGCGTATGACTTCTTAATTTTACCATTTATTAATTACTAAATAATAAATATTAATTTAGTTATGGTGTATCATCCCACGTAAATTTTAAACAATTAATGCGAGGGAATAGAATAAATGTCAGCTCCTTTCAATTCCCTCGAATTAATTGCTTAAAATTTACGTGGGATGATACACCACAACTAAATTAAAATTTTTAAATAAAATTAAAAGTAAATAATGAAGTTTCGATAAATAGCTAGACAATGTCAGCTCCTTCGAGCATAAGACGATGCATTCGTCTTTCTCGTAGGTGCAATGGATAGCATACCGGCCCAGAAAGCAGGAGATCCAGGTTTGAGTCCTGGCTGGGACAGATAGATTTTTTATTCTACTCCCTCACATTAATTGTTTAAAGATTACCATATAATATATAATTATCAAACAAAACGCAATCTTGATCACCAAACACCTTACTAAGGCGTCAGAACAACTTCCATCAAAGGTGAAATAAACTCTAGTGAAACAGAGATTCAGGCAACGAAACTTAAATCCTTCAAGACCCCGCAACTTATTTCTTTATGTTGTGATTGAAACATCCATCAACAATGGATTTCATCAATTAAACAGTCCCTCTCCCTCCTCGAGCGGTGGAAATCATGCTACCATTGTCTGAAGTTGGCGAACGATCGGATAAGCCCTTCCAATAAGGCTCATCCATCCGAGGACGAGGAGGGAGAAGATGAAGCGTCCTTCAAGAGAAGTGAAGAAAAAAAAAAACCACATCAAGTCCCCAAAGTTGAGGGTGACCCGGACAAAAAGGTTGTGTAATTAATCTTTGGAGTAAATAAGGGGCCACCACGGAAGGCGAGGGAAAGAAGATTTAACAATGGGGTGTGGTTTCACCCCCTCGCCTCCCTTTTGGGGACTAGGGGCGATTGTTCAGCCTGTTCATCGGGAAATTTCATATATCGGCGCCTAATCCGCCGCCTTCCGCGTATTATCTCCCGACAATTGGCGAAGGAAGTGGGCAGAAGGAAGCTGGAGGGAGAAGGAATCAGGAGATGGCGAAGAGAATCCTTGGTCGAATGCTCCCCTCTGAGGTTTGCTCATTCCCTACTGCGTGCCTCCTACCAAAGGAAATGCGATTGAAAAAACGATTTAAATCGATTTTATAATATGATCGAAATTTAACTGTACCTACCGTCATACCTCGTCATAAACCTTAAAGTAGCTCTTACAATTTAATAGGTACAACATAATAAAGTACATAGAGTTTTACGCGTAATCTAATAAATCATTCCATTGATCTATTTTTTTTTCCCATCTTTGCAGTAGATTGTTCAAGTCCCACCTTAAGTTATGTATTTAAAATAAAATACTAATTTAAAAAAAAATATAATTCATCAAATGAAAGCCTGTTTAGATTAGGGTGGTAGCGTATAAATAACATTTCCTCCAAAATTTTCCTTTCACAGACAAAAAAAAAAAAAAGTAAGAGGACGCAGGAGCTTCTTAATCTAAGCAGATTTTCCCATGATTCGTTAATGATGGATATAAATAAGACCATTTGTGAGGTCTGGGGACAACTTCTTACCATCAAAGATATATTTACAGAGTGCCGAAAAAATATAATTTGAATGGGACTCTAGACGAAATTCTATTGGATGACGATAAAGTCATCTACTCTGTAATGAACTTTCTGAAAGAGGGCAGGCTAATTAAATCTTATCTAGATGTATTTTCAGTATGATTCTTTTCCATTCTCTCTCAATTTTTTCTTTCTTATAAATTTCATAGTTTCCAAGTACAAATAAATTACTATGTCCTTCCACATAACTATTCGAAATAACAATACATTACACCTCACCATGACCTGTTGCTAAGAAATTCTTCTTCTTGAAAATATCTTCCCGCTTCTAAAAATATCTCCCTGGCGTTAATGACCAAAGGTTGACATGCCATAAAAAAAAGTAACTAAATCTCTCTCACTCCGACCGATTCAGCCATTAACGAATTCATCTAACGTTGAAAAAAGAAGCTTAAATATCAAATTTTATTTAATTATTTTTAAAAATGTAAACGTTTATATATATATATTATGGTACCAACTTGAGTTGCTTGATTTTCCTTCGGATAATTTCAAAAATATCTTTAGAACAGAAGAGTTAAATTCTGTTAAATAAGAGTTAAATAAATCTTATTCCTCTCCCTCTCCTTATAAACTTTATAACTATTCTAATGTATTAATATATGTATTCTTTATTTTAGTTGATATCTGGTGAGGAAATAAAACTATTCTCATTTGTACCAAGATAGGACTTTGAAAGAGAGCGAAAAAACCCAAAATCTGTTTTTAACATCTTTTAGTGAGTTACAGGATGAAATCGGTTAATAGGTCGGTTAGGGATGAAACGATTTGTTATTCGAATTTGATTGATGAGAGGTGTTTAGAAAATACTTTCAAAAATATATATATTTTTAGAAAAGTATTTATTTAATCTATTTCAAAATTGAAAGAATCAGAGTAAAATTAATAAATATTAAAAAACTCTCCATTTAAAAGAAATAAGGTTTACCATAATTCTCCTCTCTTTAAACAGTAGGATAGATTGTGCTACCTATATAAACGCTTGGTTTTACTCATAAACTGAAATTTGGCATATGATGATGGGAAAAGAAGTCACAGTATCAACACATCACCTTAGTGGCTTTTTAAATGACAAAAAATCGCTAATTCTCTTATTATAAATGACAATATTGTGTTAGTTTGCGGATTATCCAGGCAGATTTGGGAGTAATCGTTAATATTTTAGCCTGTTATGATTCGGTATTAGAGGTGATAAGTTATTAACTCTTAAGTCAGTGGTGAGCCCCCCAATTTGAATATCAGACGCCTTAACCCCCTGGAAGGAACCAGGCATTCCTCGGTTCGACCAATACCGCCACGTCTTCCTATCGCCGCCAGGACAGTGTGTACCCAGGCTTGACGTCTTCATCAGAATGCTAATCTTAAGGAGGGTTGGAGTTGACGCCGGTTTGACTAATGTCCTCTGCGCCTACCCCTTCCGAAAGGGCGGGGTAATTGATGGGGAAAGGGTTCGCAGGAATTATTATTTTGATAAACTCCTTCGGCGATGGCCTTCTCTTCTGCAAAGGACACAGCTTTGTCAAGGGCGCCCTGGCGCGACGCACGCGCTCTCATCTGCATAACAACCCTTTCCCTCCGACTGCCGATGGTTTTTCTCACGTCAACGGGCGCATTCATCTTCCCCATCAGAGGCAATGCACCGCCACATTAGTCCCGTCTAAATATTTTGCCTATTTTTCACTCCGACCCCCTCGACCTCTTCGTGGATGTTGGTCTCGCGACGGAACCAGAAACTAAGAGATGATCGTAGCCTGGAGAATAAACTCCTTCTTCTTTGAGGCATAACCACATCCACATCCCACGGCATTAAGGTGAGTCTTCAAAAAGGTTATGATCAATCTCTTATGCCTACAGGATTCGGCTCACAAGTACTGTATGCTTAAGCTTCTCATCAATAAGCCAATCAAGAGAGACATCTAAGACCAAGTTGCTTAGACGCATCTAAAAGAATAAAGATAAAAATAGTTTGTTTTTTTATTGGGGTTCGGTCAATATAGATTTTTAAAAAAAATACCAATTTAAAAAAAAAGAGTATTTTTTTAAATTATCTGTCGACGTTTTGGCTTACATTGTAAACCATCTTCAGGGCTGTTGATATACAATGTCATGAGAAGACAATAATATATTATTATATAATAATATAATGAGGAATAGTGGGAGA